>CAJNOL010001350.1:12547-67889 GCA_905250125.1 Rotaria sordida | reverse complement strand
TTCAAAAAATAAAAAGTTTAACTAAGAAAAATATTGGATGAAGCAAAATGATTCCAAATAGTGATTTATCATAGACAAATTGAGCTGAAAACCATTTGGATTAATCAAAGACAATTACCATCACCAAAGATCGAACAAAATCAAAATTATCTTTTTATTTAAATATTAACAGAATTTTTGATTAATTCCATATTCTAACATAAATTGTGTTACAAAGTGAGATCTGTAGGATGAAGTTTTTTAATAGTACAGTCTAAAGTGAAGTTTTTCAGAATTTATTCGCATTAAATATAAAAAATTCTTAAATACTAGGTTTTTGTTTAAATCAGTTAATGAATACAAGTTTTTTCGGTTATTTTTTTTTGAATTTTGCTTTGATGAACGTGATTTATTATTTATTTCGTTAAAAATCATAGAAAACTTGATCATAATTTTTAGTTTCGAAATCGAGACTAAAACTGGTTCCATACATCGCTAGTCGTAGTTGAAATGTGTCACATCATAGATGTGTTATAGTCTAGTATAATGGCCAAGCATTTATTCAGTATTTTGTTTTGCAGATTCAGTTGGAAAAAAGATTTTAGTATATCTTTTCTCAAGAACATATAAAGAGACTACTAGGTGATCAAGACTTAAACTTCCTGTGGACACGGAATATAATCACATACAACCTAGAAAGACTTTTTGTGTATATCAGCCACGTAATCAATGTACTACCGGAGGGATGATTCAAGACAAACAGCTATTCGTAACTTATTCAGAGTCATTCTATGTTTGATAACATCGAGATTCGAACAAATCACCCTGTGAATATCTGTCAAACAACTTAGCTATACAAACATAACGACTCTGCAACTAGATCGTACCGTCTTGAATTTCATGAGTAGATGTTATCAAAAAAAAAATCCTTCCTTGGATAGAAGATATGACAAATGCAATGAAAGGTACATTCGAATCTAGAGACCTGTGCGACAGTGTAGGATAAAACAGGTATCCAGAATTTCATTTATCTCCATATCAAACATATGATACAGTTTAAATTTTTTATCTCGAACAAATATCTTATTTTTAAAAAAAGTAGTAAACGAAGAAATAATTAGAAAAGATATTCCAGTGTCTCCTTCCACAGAACGATATCTTTATGTTTGTGCCAATCAATAGAATTCAAGACTATTGTTAAATGGGATTGAAAACGCGAATTACGTGTTCAGAATATGTCGAAATTAAGACACATATTATCTTGGTGTTTTAAATACAGCATATGATTTGATATCTGATCAGTTTATATCTGTTCGATGAATTTTTATTATAACAAGAAAAATCTAAATCAGAAGCCTTTGTGATATTATTTATTTATTTTCTGATGTTATCTGTGTTCTATCCATATTTTGACATAATTGATTTGTAATATTCTTAACTATAGATTCTGATCTAATTTCTCTTTGTTGGTTTGAATATGATGAATTAATTTGACATTGTTCTTGTTGATTATTATCATCATCATTAAATGGAGATGCAACTAAAGGAAAAGGAGGTATAATTTCCTTTAAATGGATAATTGTAAGATCTCTTGCTGGTTGTATTTTATCTATCACTTTAAGATAAGTTCCTGGAGGAAGAATAATTTCATCTTCTTCTTTAAAATAAGCATGTTCACGAATAAATTTGGCATTTATTGCTTCAATTGAAAATATTGTTCTTGTACCTGTTTGACCAATAAATTGTTCAATAACACTAACAGATATAGCACAAGAACTAACACCCCACCAGATTATATCTTGATCTTTATTATATTGATTACTTAAATCAGCTTTTACACCACGCCATATTGTTTTATGGCATGAAGGTAATTTAAATAAAGCAGTTAAAAATAATTTTAAATAAGAAAACCATGGTATAATAACTTGTCGATTAACTCCACGTAATGCTCGATTAAGATGAATATATAAACTATCATCAATATTAGGCCATTGCATTGAATAAAGATGAATTGCAGCTGATTCATCAGATGTTAAACTATCTTTTGGTGTACGTGTATTTTGTTTAGCTATAAAAACATATCGATGAATATCATCATTAAATAAATCTACTAATAATTCAATAGATTTTTCAAGTGATACAATTGGTTCAGTTTCATAACCTTCAAGTGGCATAAGCATTTGTTTTGTACCAATAAGATCATATGATGAAGTAAAACGATGACCATTTTGTTCATTATCAAAATCTGTATTATAAAGAGATGAAATTTCATTATTTAATTGATTCAGTTTTGAGAATGTTGTTTCGTCTTGATTAGTTATAGATTGTTTTTCTATAGTTCGAAATTGATGACGATTACGAAATATAATTGGTAATGTTCGACCTTCAAGATCTAAACATGAAGAATTTTCTTAAAATTTTATTTTAGTTTTTTTTTTCAATATTACCAGGAAATACAGTTGGTGTCGTTTTAAAAATATTCATTTGTATATAATTAATTAATTTATTCATTGTATTATTTACTGGTTTATCTGATAAATCTCGAAAATCATACCACAATAAACCAGCAGAGATAATACCAAGCCATCCAGAAGGTTTGAAATCTACACGACATCGACAGGGTATTAATGGGATTTCTAATTTTTCAGCATATTCTAATTCTTTTCTACAGCTTTTTGAACTTTGATATTCTGGTGTCATGAAGAAACAAACAGCCGCACTATTTTCTACAGCTTCAGCCATTCTTAATAAAAGATTTTGGGATTGTATAATTTCATTTTTAATTTACTTACCCATCATTAATATTTCCGCCAAGTCCATTTCGAATATCCATCCAAATTGGAATGTTTTCATTCTTTAATTGTTCAGCTACTTCATAAGCAAGATCTTGTGTTCCTGTCCAAGCATAAGATACCATTATGTGTTTTGGTTTTGTACTAGAGGGGAAAGTCGTAGTCATAGTGCGTAAGAAAAGAATCGATGATGGATGACTAAAAAAGACATACGTTTTATTATTATCGTTTTTGTTATAATAAATCTTTTCGACTAGAAATACGATAGTCAGTAAGTGAATAGTTAAGAACCTTAAGTTGGTTCGGGTACAAGTTGTTTTTAAGACATTATACTAAAATTTTTACGATGTGCACCTCAAACAGTGGTTTTGATTACTTAAAAGTTTTAGCTCGCAAAGATCAAAATAGTATTTTAAAATATTTTTCCTAATGTTATAGTGTTCGGTGTTTCATTACTTGATAATAGAAAACCTATTTAAGCTTATCTTATCATTCTCTGTTTACGTGGAAATATATTATAAAAAAATAGAGAAAGATTATTTTTCATTTATTTATTATGATGTATCTGTGACGATGTAGGAATTAGATGAAAGAAAGTAAAGTTTCTGATCGAGAATGTGAGAAGAAAGATCGTCTAATTTGTCATAATGTAAAAGCAGTCAATGAGTAAAGTAAATTGGATCATACGGTTACTTTGCATTTGAACATCTGAGAAGCTTTCAAACAGAAGGAAATGACTTAGAAACACAATATATGAAAAGATGAAATAGGCAAGTCTATAGGAAATGCTTAGGATTGATCTCACGATTTAGATGAAGAAGAAAACACAAGGGAAAATCAGTAGACGACTCAACTTTTCAATAAAACAGATCATTAGTATATGAAAATATTTGATAGGTATTCTAGAAGCATAGATTCAATTTTCTTTTCTTCATCGAAACAGTCACATTAAATTATTATCTTTTTACATGACTCTACGAGAACGTACTTTATACTTGTTTATCACAGAATGTCAGACAATATTTTTTCTCAAAGAAAAGCACATTGGACAGGAACAAAGATTAGCAGCGCACATATCAATATATGTAAATATTTGCTCTCAAATATTAACTATTTGTCTTTGCTCTCGAACATTTTATATGATAAAAACCGTCTGTTTTATTCAACTATGAGGATAATATATTTACCTTTACTGAATAATTGTGCGTTTGATGAAAATGAAGCATTGAGTTAGTTCTGTTTTTAATTTACATTAGATCTTGATTGGATGAAAAGAACGAAAAAAGAATCAGTATTTACCTCGTATTCAATGTTTTTCTTTTTTATGTTGTATTAACACAACGACATATAGTCTTGGACAGTCTATGAATAATATTGATATACTCTATAATAGCCAGTTATCTTTAATTGATATGCCATTATCTTTAGTTTTTTATTCTTTCTCTTCATATAATAATTAAAATAAATTCAAGATTTTGTCGATATAATTGTTAAAACTTTATATTAATTGTGTTTGCCGTTCTTAAAACTTATTTAAAGTGCATACACTTAAATCAATCATTCATAATCGAATTCAAAAAAAAAATGATTTATTAACAATAACTACTGTGAACACTTATCAAAAAAAAATTATCTATTCAAGAAATATTTGAAGATAACTTTTGTCATACTATCACATTCGAGCTAATAAGACTCATCGGTAGATCTTACTATATTTTAGCACAAAACTTTCTAGAAAAACATGTTTTTCCTTCTCTTTGAGCAGGAGGTTACATAAAATGTGTCGTCTGCTCTAGTTTCGCTATTTTTTGTCATGTTTGCTGAATAGCATGATGCTTCTTGGTAAAACAATCAGGACAAAGAGAAATATCACAATCATAAGAGAAGGTTTTTTATTTCCTTTGCTGTCGCATGGGTTGCTTCTCTTGATTATTTTTCTTTGACTTTTCTTATAGTAACTAGCACGGGATCTTCGGACGATGCACCCACGCCCTTCATTTTCTTCAAGCCTGTGATCAACGAACTTACGCTTCGAACAACTTTTTGATTGTGATCTCGAATCCAATCACAGCTTCTTGAATGGCATATCAAGAAATAAAGAACGCATAGGACTTTCACGAGATTATGGAATGGTCATGTCGTTTTTGGCATACTTTTCGTTGTAAATTCCATAACCATTAACTATTTCTGTTCCAAATATCAATTCAAATGTCATTTTTTTTAATATCATTTTATAGATCGTCTGAGACATGTAATCTTTGTGATATTGATCTTATGAGGTTCTATAAATCTCATTTGTTCGTCAATATTGATCTCGACAATAAAATGAAATATGTTTTATCTCTTCTTTTCCTAATAACTCATATCGAAACGATGTTCTCTGAATAAGTTTACATCATTGAAAAAATTTTCGAAGAAAAATCTGTCAATATTCAAAACGCTAATTTGACATTGCCAAGAATCTCAATATATGAACATGCGTTTATGAAGTAGAAGTAAATATACTCAGATTTTCAATTTTTGTTATATAGAAATGCAAAAGTTAAAACCATGATGAATAATCACAAATATGACGAGGGTCTTGATAAATGGTCAAAGGTACATCATCATGTTTGACTAAAATCCACGCATTATACGTAGATCCTTTCTGATGAACAGATGAACAATTAATCCCAAAGTCTCTTTCAATTCTATACACAAACTAACGTACTATATTGACGCAAGAAAAAAAACGACTATAGTGTCAGTTACTTTTTTTAAAGGAAAAAAAATATTTTTTTTTTATTAGGTTGATGCGTACACATTCATAGGCTCTCTATTCTTGATTCCTTTTACTATTTAATAACGCATATAATGACTCATTCATGAAAGAAAAATCAATGAAAAATACTCTTCGATCATCGTGGTCGTGCAAAAAAAGTAAAGAAATATTTCAAATCTTGATTCGAATGTCTGTTTAGTATTGTTTATGTGAATGCTTATGATTCTCGAAAAAGGAGAAAGAAATAAAAATAAGAAAAAAACCAACCATGTTAGAGGGTAAATAACATATGTGTCATGTATTGCATCGTTATTTCAATACAAACGCCAGTGTAAGGGTGTAGGTGTGGGTGTCTGATTGAAATACACCCACACCCACCCTCAAATTTAAATCAGCTTTTTATTCCGAAAAAAGAACTTGGTTATTAGCTATTGCAATTGTTATGTTATTCTTGATTAAAGAAAACGTTCACGAATCACTGATTCATTGAATACATTAGTAGTTCATGATGTTGATTATTTCTTAGGATGAGAAAATTTTGCTCGATGAGCAGCGTCAGAATTATGGCATTTTGCTCCCCATTTGCATGAAGTTTTATCACTGTCTGGTTGATGTGGTTTCTTATCTGAAGGATGTGAAAATTTTGTTCGATGCGCAGTATTGTGGTCGTGACAACTAACTCCCCATTTGCACGGTGTTCGTTCATCATGATCATCGTCTTCTTCATGTTTGCTTGCCACTACAAATAGAGGAGTTCTCAAGTAAATAGTCTTTCAGATTTGGTCATGATCGCTTACCTGCTGAGGCTGATGTTGGTAATTTTCCGAAGACTTGTTCACCATGAGAATATTTCTTTCTGTGAGAGGATGATTTATCTGGACATTCCTTTTGTCGACGACATGGAATAAGAAAATCAGGTCGACCTGTGTGTCGATAGGAAGCTCGATGAAAAGGATCATCTAATTTATCGCATGCTTCATCATTCCGACATTTCGGAACTGTATGTAGTTCATGAGTGTGAGTGAGATGCGATTGTTTCTCGCGACACAGTTCTGAATAAGGACATGGGTGAGAGTATTTGGCATTATGATCATTTGCGTCTTCTGAATATTGTTTCAGACAATTGACATTATTTGGACAAGGCTTCAACGATGTATCATCATCTCCAACGAATAAGTTCTTAACTCTAGTTAAAATACTTGGCTCTTTTGATGGTTTATTATCAGCTGCGCTTGATGACGCACCCTGATGAACATCATGCCGTTTATGATTGTTGGCATCAGAGTGTGCATTGCTAGATTTATTTTCATTTGCAGAAGAAGTATCTTTCTTGTAATCTTTATCGAATGTTGGATGCATACTAGATTTTTTCTCGAAACCGATGATCAAATTTCGAATAGATACTGAGTGCGTACCAGCACTGACATGAATAAATTCCATTCTGCTTAAATCGAGTTCTGATCTACTAAATGTACACGATATTTCCTCATGATTATAGATTCCATTGGGGCCGGCATGTGAAAGAACAACTTTTCCTGTTGAACGATGAATTTGTAAACAATATGTCATAAAATCGCTGCTATTACATCCAAGATAGAAAGTATTTGATTTGGCTTTGTATGATTTCCTGTTCATAATCATGTCATGCTGAAATGGATGTGCAGCAGCTAAGTAGGAAGTGTGTTCATGATAATCATCATCACTTGCTGTAGGTTTTGGAGCGACATAACAGATTAAACAGCGAAGATTTGGTTGCTTCTCATTGGGATCGATTTCTTCATTGGATAAAGTCAACATCAGATCTCCATTCATGGCTTTCCAATAGATATAAGTTATATTGTCTTTTGATACATGATGATTTTCAATACGATATTGTGTATATGCTTGAGAAATGGTCAGAGGTAAAACATAGTGATCATCAAAGCTTGATGAGGGTATGGTGATAACTACACCTTGAATAGGGTTCAACAATGAACGAGCAGTATGTTCCTTGTACTGGTCAATTAATTCTTTAACTACAAAATTTTGATAATCCACTCGTGATTTCAAATTGGGAGTTGGTCCAAATGGTCCTTTTTCATGATTGGCTTCACCATCGTGTGATACAAGGGTGATACGATGTTTGAAAACAGCATCGATTGCTTTAAGTGCATTCTCATTGAGAGCACTAAACAGATTTTTTGGTATATAAATATGATCAATGTAATCAAGTGGAATAAGTTGAGGTAAATGTGCTTCAATGTTCTGATGTGAATCAGTTTTGACCCATTGGTCAAGAAGTTCTTGAAGAGTAATATCCATCGTCTTTGATTTTCTACGAAGACTAGCAAGGGCCATTAATTCCAGAGCAGTGGCGTAATCATATCCTGGCACAGAAGCATGTAATTTTGTTCTGTGATAATGTTTTATTCGTTCAGCTACATCCTTTGGATCATTACCAAGCCATGGTCGCCATGTATAAGCATTTCCACTAGCAAATGATGTTGCTGCTTGAACAGAAAAGTTCGCATCAGGATGATGTAAAATCTCACGTTTGAAAACAATAATAACATCTCCGTAATAATGACCTAAATGTGGTCCTAAGATACTAAAAACAAGTTTATCGTTACCCAAAGCTTTATCTGGTGGATGACCAATACCAGCTGGATCTGAATGAAGTTTAATGGAAGCTTGTGCAATTTCAATAGCTTTTGTACGTAAGGCATTTAGATCATTCTTTGAAATTGTTTTTGATAGTTTATTTTCTTTTCTCCTAATGATATGTTCATAGGTTTCTTTAGTAGAATATGATGTGGCTCCTTTGGCCACCTCTGCTCCCAGCAAAGCTGGAGGAACTACAGTTGCCGCAGTAAAATTATTTTTTTCGAATTCCAATGCGACCAATGCGGTCACAAATAGTTTGGCGTCCTCTTCACATGTCTTTGTTTTAAGTTCTTCGATACGTCGCATTCGACTATGATTCAAAACGGAATTAGCAACAAATGTTGGATCTTTCAAATGTTCCATATATTCACGACTCATTGCATGTCCATGCAGAAGTATTGATTCAAATATAATTGGGCTACATCGATGAATGGGTTGTACAGTGCGTATCCAGTTAAGAATCTGCTGAGGAATAGCTCCCGACGATAAGGATTTCCATTTATTTTTTGAAATAAAGTCCTCGACATTTGCTACATTGTCTTTCTGATTCTGTACAAAATTTGTGTTTTCATTCGAACCATAATATTGTACAATACCATCTTCGCGGGCTGAAGGATGACGAAAGCTAACTTTATGATCAAATTTTCGAAGATCATGACATTTATCGCCAAATGGACATGCTGGCCGAATATCAGGAACATTTGGGTGTGTAAAGGAATTTAAGTGTTCTTCGTCATTAATATTTCTACATTTATCATGATAAGGACATAAATGACGGGTAATATGAATGGTTTTAGACAAATGTAATGGTGTTTTATCAGTACAGTTGCGACCATTTTTACACACATGAGCATATTTTATACAATGACTTTGAGTGGCGTCCGGGAGACTTCGAGTATCTTTTGCTCCTGCTAACTGGATGTAATGGGTACAATCGAACGGAGATCGTGGACAAGGATTGGAAAAAGGATGTTGAAATTCATCTAAATGGTTTTTGTCATGAAACATCACGCAGAAACCGCCATGGAGACAACGTGGAGCACAATGCCGGAATTTATTACAATGACTGGCGACTTCTTTTTGATATTCCATACATTTATGCGCTTTTTCACAAAGAGGTAAATGACGAAATTGTTTCAAATGATCCTCCTTCTGATTTTGACATCTACCTTCATCTGGGCAGTAGTCTGGATGTTCAAATTCTCGATTATGATTTTCATCATTAATCTGCCGACATACACCACCATCTCGGCATTGATTTCGATGAATGAACGAATTTGTATGAACAGTATCATCTGTTTTTCTACATTTACCCTGAACAGCTGCATAAATACAAAGAGGTGGATGGGAGAATTTATTGGCATGGTTATGATTATGCATCTCGATGCATTTAGCTCCGTAATTGCAAGGTGTCAGATCAAATATAGTAATATTACCTACAGTTGAACCATCACTCAAGAGTCGATAAGGACCAATCATTGTATTTGGTTTGTTCATTGACGTACTCGGTTCTACAGTCTGGTTGTCTAAGATACTTGCGAAAGGTTGAAAATTTCCTTCGGGATTGAGAAGACGACCGGTATTGTGATCATCAACAATGGCAAATATAATCGTGTCAAAAAAACCGGCGTACTGTTCAATAACTGAATAAAAGAGTTTTGCAACATGTTCAGGCGGATTCTTAAATGCACCACATCCAAATGCCGACAGAATAAGGCAATCATGTTTGTGATGATAAGCTATGGCAAAAATATTTTCAATCTTTTTCCTTGTTCCAACAGCATACTTAGATGCTAATAGATTTCCTTTTAACTCAGGATCACGATAAGCAGCCATTGCAATTGCGCAGACATTTTCTAATGGAGTTTCCATAAAAGCATAACCTGTTTCCTCCGATTGCCGAAAGACTGTTATGCCTGAAGTATAGATTGCACCGTACTCATTCATTGGATACATGTTGTTTGGATCAGAGATACGATCAAGACGACAATCGGAAGAACAATGCAAACGATCTGTTCGTTCTTTTAGAAATTCATCAAGACCAATATCAAGACTGCGACAATAATCTGATCGACGAAAAATATTTTCTTCTTGTGCTCCATCGCCTTTTCGAAATCCACCACCAGGACTTGTTGAACTAGCCATGTTGAGAAGAACTGGTCGTTTTCCTATTTTAACCATACGTCCGTATTCAACAAGACAATCACCTCGAATCACACGTATAGCTGTTCGAGGATACAGTGTCTTCGTTAATGATAACTTTTCTCTTCGTTCTAGTGTTGAATCATGGTCATAAACAATGGTCTTTAATTCGTTTTTCAAATTCAATTGTACTTCATGATCCTCAATCATGTAACTTCTTTTTCGTATTACAGCAAGTGTATTTAACATAACAGTTACTCGAAGTAAATGACGTATTTGATCCGGTGTTGGATTCTTTGGATCATGAGCAGTACCTTGAACACCATCACGTTTTTGTGATGCTACACGTTTAAATTGTTCGTTCCATATGTGCGAATTCCAGCGAAAACGAAAGATTTTATGTTGAGGATTGGCAACAAATTGCATGATATCTGGCTTGATTTCCAGCATTTCTCTTTCATACCATGTATCATCATCAATTTCACCTCCATCCGGATTGTTTAAAGTATTACAAAGATTCACGTGAACTACATGATCGTCATCGATACGAAGTGCGCCACGTCCTAAGCATTGTTCAAAAACATCTTTATCAGATAATTCTAAAATCAAATGCTCGCCACTAAGCTTATGATATGTTACTGCATTATTAAATTCTCGATGTTTAATAATACTTTGAATGGAGAATGATTTTGGAATAGGATGAACAATTAGTCGACACACAAGCTTGGTCTTCTTTTGTAATGTGTTTTTATCTATAATAATGAAACTTTTTGTAGACCATAATCTTGCTACATTAGCAGAAATGATGCAAGCAGTGGCCGAGTGTCTGTTGATTTGAACACAAAGAGAAGTGGATGGAAGATCTGATTGTCCAATTGCATCAGCAATCGCTTCTTGTATATGAGATTTTTTAATTGTGCGAGGTAAATCTTCGAAGAAACTACAATCTGCACAATAATAAATATGACCTAAAAAGTTTTTTATACTGAAGACACCATTATATGAAGTATCGATGAGTTCATCTAACGCGGAAGAAACAACACAATAGATATTTGGAAATTGTGCATTTAAGATATTACAGGATAATGGCTTCTCTCCTTTATGCAATTCGACCCAACGACGAGAGATCTCTTTTGTAGTTGGTAATTCTTTATCTTTTAACTCGTCTGTTACGTTAAGCACAATGTACGAAATAAGCTCAATGGTTTCAACAAATGTAATAAAATATTTTCCTTCTTTTGGATCTAAGGCGAGTTTGCCAATTTTGTTTAGTAAGCGATCTTTAAGTTGGTTATCAGTTACATAAATTACACCGATACCTAACTTTGAATAACATTTCACCTTTTTCGGTTTGAGCTGAAGAAGATCTTCTATTCGACGACAAACTAATGTTTCCAATTCATAATTATCTTTTATGTCCGATGGCAGATCAGATATGTAAACCATACTTGCATGTTGTGGGGAAGATGGAGATGAAGCGCGAGGTTCTATTGATTTTTTTTGTGTTGATGGCGTTGATCTTTTATGAGGTACGAACGATTGATCACCATCATCTGATTCGCTATTCAGTTTATCGTATTTAGATTCTTGATGCCTTTTTGTGACATTCCTTTCTTTTCCGTGATACTTGTCATACGCACTTTTACTATATGCACTCACTGCCCCATGATCGTCATCATCATTATCATCGTTGGTGACCATATCTATATATAGCATCAAGAATAGTTTTTTTTAGGAGCCATTGCACGATACGGACGACCAATCGTGCTCAATCGATATCACGAATTTCAATGAAACTTTGCCCATAGGTAGCTCTAAGTGAGATATGAAAATGCTAAAAATTTCAACTTCTAAAACCGTTCCTCTGTTGAGATATTCAAATTACAACAGAGAGTCCATCAAGCAAAAAATGAGAGTCACCACATCAATAGGGTGTGGGTGTATTTCAATCAGACACCTACACCCGGCCTGTGGGAACATCTATCATAAAAAAAATTGGTATTTCGTGAGCCGATTCGCCTAATAGAATGTTCAAACAAAGTTTTCCCATTTTGCTAGTGTCATTTTCCTGGCCCTATCGAATGGTGAAAACTGTATCTCAATACATGCAATCATTCTCAAGAAGATGCCCCAATATGAGGCCTAATGACCCTGCTCAACCGGTATTTCCTAGACCGATTCGTTCAGAGCGATGTTTCAACAAATGTATTTGATGTTCCAAGTGCTATTTCCCAAGCTCTATCGAGTGGCGAAAACTATATTTGAATAAATTCAACCATTCGGGAAAAATGCCCGGATACCGAGCCCAAACTGATCGAGCTGAGTTCTTGGGACCAGCATCGGAGCATTGTCTTCAGAACGGGTGAACGTATCTAGATGCGGCTCTCACCATCTCATAGAGCTCAGGAAATGGCACATGAAACATCAACTACATTTGTTGGAATATTCTGGATGGTGAACCGGCTCTGAGAATACCGACTGGACACGGTCACGGGGCTCGGTATCGGGCATTTTCTCCACAACGATTGCATGTATCGAGATGCGATTTCCACTGTTCGATAGAGCTCGTAAAATTGCACTGGAGACATCAAGTGCATTTGTTCGAACATTCTGCGGGACGAATCCGCCCAGGAAATACTGTTGTGAGAGAGTAATTGGACCTGATATCGAGGCATTTTTTCGAGAATAGTTGTATGTATCGAGATGCAGTTTTCACCGTTCGATTGACCTCGCAAAATAGTACTTGGAACATCAAATACATTTGTCGAAACATCGCTCTGAACGAACCGGTTCAGGAAATATCGGTTGGACAGGGTCATTAGGCCTCATATTGGGGCATTTTCTTGAGAATGATTGCATGTATCAAGATGCGGTTTTGACCATTCGATAGAGCCAGCTAAATAGTACTAGCAAGATGGGAAAACTTTATTTGAACATTCTGCTAGGTGAATCAGCCGACGAAATATCAATTTTTTTATGATAGATGTCCCCACAGACCGGGACACTCTGGTGTGGGTAGAGTAACTCAGTAACAGAGCATGGTATTGAGATGCGATTTTCAACATTGAATAGAGTTTGCAAAATAACAATTGAAACTTTGAATATTTTTGTTGGAACATTCTGTGGGGCGAATTAGCCCAGGAAATATTAGACCGAAAGGCCGTTTTCGATGGTATATGACCGTTTTCTCAATAACGGTGCTATGTATGAAGTAGCGATTTTCAGCATTGAATAGAGCGCATCGAGTTGTGCTTGGAACCTAGGATAATGATTTTGGAACATTTGCCTGGGCAAATTAGTCCCAGAAAAATTCGAAACTGGACATATGATATCCTAGGTGAATATAACATGTGCTTTTTTAACAATAGTGCTTGTAGAAAAATTTAAATATCTCGATAATGAAACAATATTTTTTTGAATGGTTTGCGTAGAAATTCTTCAAACACTTACGCCTATCAAACATATATAAAAACTAGCCAAATGGACAACTATCGATGGGACAGCTTCTTTGGAAGTCGGTCACAGATTAGCCGAAAAAGCTCATATATATGTTTGAACAGGATCTTGTTCGGGTCAAAATCAAAAGGCCAAGATTTTGAAAATTGTTGCTAATAGTTGGAGTAGTACTACTTAGTTCCAAAGCGGGAGCTCATAAGTCGCTCATAAACGATAGAAATGTTAAGCGCAAGTTTGAGAGTATAGCTAGGAACTGCGAAATTCCTCTATATTACTTAACATGCTGAAAAGCGATTTTGGGTACACCAGTATGTAGAGTATCTAGGGTAGTATATATCCACAAAATTTCAAGGCTAAAAACATTATTGTCGAAAAATGGCGAAATATACAATGCATGAGTATTGAAGTGGTGACTCTCATTTTTTGCTCGATGGACTCTCTATTGTAATTTAAATATCTCAACTTAGGAACGGTTTTAGAAGCTGAAATTTTTAGCGTTTTCATATCTCACTTAGAGCTACCTATGGGTAAAGTTTTATTGAAATTCGTGATATCTATTGAGCACGATTGGTCGTCCCTATCGTGCAATGGCTCATAGGAAACAGAAATATTGAGATCTACTTAGTGATCGGTAGAGCAAAACAAAACAACTTACATGGATTAATATTTAGCATATAAGTGAAGTTAGCACCCTACTCGTTTCGCTAGCTGTTCTAGTTCAGTTCGAAGTAAAACTTGATAAGGTCTACCCAAATATGTTCAGATTTTCTATCTCTCAAACTGTGATTCAAAAAATCTCAAAATACTGATATTTTTCTACTGAAACTTCGACACCATATTTATCTAGGGATCTGTTTCAAGTACAATTCGATGAGCTCTATCTAGCGATCTGCTCAAATTATACGATATCTCTAGCGATTATTGTTCGATTTTTCATAGCTCCATCTATGATCTCATCAATCAAAGTTTCGAGTATCGGAAATCTGAGCATCCTATCGCATAGTGTTCTTCGAGTTGTGCTTAAAACACGAATAAAACGTTAGAAATAGGTTTCCTGAGGAAGATGATGCTAACTTCACTATGTGAGTAGTACCGTCTAAAACGAGAAGTATGTCATTTGTTCGAACAGTTCTCACGAAGGCATCTTATTTTTTCTTTAATAATAAAAAAGAGGATGGATAGACGGGGGAATCTGATAGAGCCGCACCTAGATATGCACTGAACTGAAACTGGAAAGCTTTCTTCGTGTGTCTGGATCGCGCACATCGTCTACTATGAAATCCTTTCTTTTCACTTGTTTTCTTCTTTTTATCAATGGTCTAAAACTTGTCGAACTCAAGTTTGAACGTTTGGGTTTGGGGAATCTCTGAATAAACTAACGAATAATACTACTGTATATTACTGTTATTGAGATTTTGTTAAACTAATTTTCAAGACGACCCAAACTGTTGTCTCTCTTCCAAGACAGAACAGAATGCTATTTGTCTTTTACATAAAACCCGACAGAAACTATATGACATAGATACTTGCCCTTTTTGGATGATTTTGCGAAGGTGTGGTCGTCAGTTGTTTTGGATGCACTTGACGATGATGAGTGGCCATATTGTTCTTCAGCAATTGTTGTGTACGAGGAGCCAACTGTGGATGAGTGACGAGTAACTCGTGATTTAGCACATGATTGACATCGTTTTTCTGAAGTTAAATTCTTCGCAGAACAATTTTTGCACTCCCATCGGTCTTCATCTATTTGCTTTGTATATGAAGAAACTTTGCTTGAACTATCTTTATTCTTATCCAATGTTGATGTTACATAGTCTACATCATCTCTCTAGAAACAGTCAGAGAAAAGTATAATCTGTTTTAAGAATCCATATTGAAAGTGGATGGGAGGGTGATAATGTGAATTAGTGTATTGTATTCATCTCACCCCCTATACAGACACTCATCCTCAAATCAATATTGTTTTCTAACGACACGTTGAAATTTTCGACGTTTTATATAAGCGAGATATTTTTTGTTTCGATATTCTTTCTGCCGATCTTATCAAAGCCGTTCTCTCTTCATGTAAGTAGCAAAAATTTGCAGGAAAAAGCATCGTGTAGTATCTTGCAACCTGACATACTCTTCCAGACAAGAAAACCTTAAAATATAGGAAGAGTCTGAACAGGGAAGTTTGAAAAGTCAAATCAGCTTTTTTTCACCTTTGTTTATTAAATATCTCGCTCGTACACCAGGCTATATGGCTGAAAATTTTATGAAACTCCACTGTAGCTGGACTGAGATGGACTTTTAAAAAGTAGGAAACCTAATCCAAAACTGAGTATTTTATGGAAGTGCAGAATCTATCCGTGTATGCATGCAACAGCTCGCGAATATTCTTCATCTTCTGTATAGATTCTAATACCTTTTCTCATTGTGTTCATACTATCATTAGATTTAGTTGGATAGAACATATTCTATTGAAAGCATAGGTCAAAATTGAGGAACTGAGCAGTTTCTTCGTCCAATAAGCCATAGAAATGTATTAGAAATACTCTTAAGTGAGATCATCAATAAAGATACACTTTTCTCACATACTTGATCATCAGTCTTGGATTTTGTATTAAGCAGATTCTCGATACAAGCACGATGAAACATTAGATGACTGCCTGTCGTTACTTTGTCGTCAGTTTTTCTCAATGATTTGCCACACGAAGAACAAGATTCCATGATGAGTCAATCTAAAAATGAAAAATTTCTTTATGCATATATTCTTTAGAAATCCAATGTGCACGTAAAATTCAACAGAACTCCGCAAAGTTGAAAATAAAATAATGAAAAATAAATGTGCCCTTTATAACATTGTGCTGAATCATGTGTGATGCATGTTCTTTCTTTCATCCAGCAAGTGGGAGAAATCGATGGTAGCTTTCACTCGCAAATAAAAGGAACCTTCCAACATGACTTTATTCGATGCTTATGATAGTCAACCAATAGCATTAAATTTCATTTTGTTTTCGACAACAAGCAATAGAATTTTAGTCAAATAACGATTAATTTCTTCCTAATCTATTATGTTCTTTTGCTGGTCTAAAGTAAATATTTCTGTTGCCACCTTATTGCGTCTATTAAAAGTATAGTCCACAAGCAGAGAATAACGATAACGAGGGTGTAGATGTGGGTGTGCGGTGTGGTTGTTAGGTTGTCGTTATCGCCATTCTCTTAGTCCACTCATACGCATGCCCACGCCCACACCCACACCCTCATCGGCCATAAATTAGATGAAATATGAAGAGATACTTCACTTAGTATATCGATGGTATATCAATGACACTCAGTTGAGTAATTGTTGAACTATACATTATGTATGCTTGCTAGATGTTATTCTGACAGTGAGTATAGTTTCTTTCATTGAATTGATAATTAGAAAAAACACTAGAATAAGAAAGTAACTCTCTCTCTGCAGATTGTTTTATTGTAGATTTGCTGTTTTATTTTTAAACATGCACAAAAATTGTGTATTGTTGTCATGGTTGTTACTCTTAATAAGAAAAATAATTTCAAGAATAAAATTAGTAGAATGAAAAAAAATGTTTTTGTCTTTAATTGTTTTACCAACTTATGATTATATTTGCATGCGCTGATTGTAAAAATGAATTTCAAAAAAAAAACTACATGGTATACTAATCTCTTCTTTTTTTTCATTCATTGCTCTTATCAAAGAGAACATTTTTTCGATTGTACCTGCGCCAATGTGCTCTGCTCTTCGATTTCCGTATGACAAATAAACGCATGGATTTTTTCTTATCGGTAGCGCAATTACAAGTTGAATGTCTGACGTAGATATTTACGCACTTGTTGCAGCAAGGAAGAACAGAACAAGTCGTAAAAAAAAGAGACGTATACCTACATAGATTTCTTTACTCATTTTTTTCTAGACTTTTTTGCCATTAGACGAATACGCAAAATATTGGCTGATGGCTGCTAGTAATTCAAATCTGGGTAAGTTTTGAAAAAAATGCTCATGTAAGCACGATATAACTTTCAAAATTTAATCAGATCTTGCATTTGCGATGGATTGCACAAGTTCGATGGATTCCTACATCACTAGTGCCAAGAATAACATTCGTGTAATTATCGACGAAATCACTGCAAAGGAAATGATAACTATACGTCTAGCACTCATCGAGTATCGAGATCATCCACCTCAGGTCTGTGTGAAAACAGATGGAAATGATGGAAAACTCTAATCAATATAAAATGTACATGTTTAGGACAGCACATTCGTGACCCGTGTGCATAGTTTTACTAATACAGTGATGGAAATGAAAGGATGGTTGGAACAATGCAGTGCTCACGGTGGTGGGGATGGCCCTGAAGCAGTGGCCGACGCGCTTCACGATGCTCTAAACCTCTCCTGGCGCTCTGATGCTGCTAAAATCTGCATTCTCATTTCGGATGCACCACCACATGGACTTGTTCGTGCAGGTGACGGCTTTCCAGATGGATGCCCTGCAGGTCATGATCCACTCAACATCGTTCGAAAAATGGCTGAAAAAAATATCACACTCTATACCGTTGGTGTTGAACCTCCAATCGGTAATTTGTTTCTCTCTACCTCAATCCACATACTTCAAACCTTATCTAATATATTTTTTCTATTCTAGTACCCTATCGTGATTTTTTCATGACAATTGCACATATTACTGGTGGACAATATGTTCCAATGGTTGACGCAAATCGACTTGCTCAAATGATTATTGGTGGAGTACGCGAAGAGATATCCATCGATCGAGTTATGAATGCTACTAAACGCGACATAGCTCGAGAAATGCGCAAAGCAGCATCGGATGGAGTTGACGATATAGAAACAGCCAAACGACTACAACGAGTTTTTTCGGACAAGAACGTAGTAGTCAATCGAATGAAAAATGAGGCTGGAGCACCATCAAAGGTAGCTGAAGAATGCTACTCGAAGTGTGTCGGCATGTCTGATATACAGCAACAATACAAGCAAACACAGACAGTCTCACATACAAAGCCAGCTGAAATGGACTATAAATTAGAAGAGGAAAAAACAGTCAGTTTAGAACAAGCAAAACGCATTGTTCAAAAGGCCAAAAACTGGGATTACTCAAATATTGATGAAGCTGAAAAGAATGGTAATACACCATGCAAATATGGAACGAACTGTCATGATCATAGTGAATATCATCGAGCAAGATTTTCACATCCGGAGAACGATAATCTTTCTACACAACGGAAACACGAAACGAAATCCAGTCACCATAATACTCAACATCGAGATACACATCGCACCACTCAAAAAGATAGCAATCGTATACCATGCAAACACGAAGAAAGATGTCATGATCATAGTGAATATCACCGCGCAAAATATTCACATCCTGAAAACGAAAGTCGTCGCACACCTTGCAAACACAAAGAAAATTGTCATGATCATAGTGTATCCCATCGTGAGGCATTCTCACATCCTGAAACTGGTGATCATCGTATAAAGTGCAAGCATGGCTCGAATTGTTATGATAATAGTGATTATCATCGAACGAAGTATTCACATCCGAATATGTCCAGTTAATCAAGCGATAAATATTAAGAAAACACTGTAAACTCCATTTCTTTGTTCTTCCTTTGCACTGCATATTTTACGTTAACATACATTCCAACTGGAACTCAAAAAAATATTTAGTTTTATGCTCATAATTCTCTTTCATTTCATTTTTAAAAAGAGTTACTCTGGGTGTGGGTGTGGGTGTGGGTGTGGGTGTGGGTATGGGGCGTGGGTGTCAAAGTTCTATACAATTACAATCACATCCACACCCACAGCCAGACCCACACCCCACATCCCACACCCACACCCACACCCACACCCTTTGGACTGTCCCGAAAATACTCTAGATCTCTGTTATTACCCAAGTAGTTTTTGAAAAAAGTTTTGTTCATGATCAGCACTCAGTGTTATTAATCTATAAAAATTGTGAATTAAACCAAGGCAAAAAGTTGTCGAGCACTAGAGGTGGCACACATACAAAAGATTGGCTAACCGTAAAGTAAAAAATGACGTCACAGGAAATGATCTTACTGCATTTGAGTACTAACATTTGAGTCAATTGTTGTCATATTATCAACAATACCCAGGCCGTAAAAT
The DNA here is from genome assembly GCA_905250125.1 of Rotaria sordida. Lineage (NCBI taxonomy): Eukaryota > Metazoa > Rotifera > Eurotatoria > Philodinida > Philodinidae > Rotaria > Rotaria sordida. Next base: position 47,968 of record CAJNOL010001350.1, on the reverse strand, counting down.
CAGACAATGAGATCTTACAAGATTTTTGCACTGGCAATGCATTAATGCAAAGATTTTAGTATTTGAATAAGTTTCTGAAGGATCTTATGGAATCTTGTAGTAATACTTGATCTAAAATTATCGAGGACTAAGATTTTTCGTAAGATTTTTCATCTGATCTTGCAAAATCATACAAGACTACATGACCATATAAGGTTTTATACAAGATCTTATAGTTGGATGTTCGCCTTAGCTACATTTACAGTGGTTAGAGTGCTGTTCTGTGATTAGGATCAAATAAGAGTTGACGATCGTTAGTGAAACATGAAGTTTAAGTTTGAGAAAGAAGTTGTAAAATGGTTATCAAGGATATTTTCAATATACCTACTTTAACTTTAACTCTTAAAGCTTAAAGCGACACTTTAAGTTCAACTTTGAAAGTAAAGTTAAAGTGCCACCCCTAGTTTTTTGATTGTTAATATGTCTTTACATTGTCGAGCTTTTCACATATCATTTCAAAAATACACACTAAAAAATCATTGAATTACGAGTTTGACTTCAATTAAGTGATGCATAAAGTCTCCTAACGGAAATCTTTTGAGTTTGGTTTCCACAACATATAGTAACGCACTTTCTGGATGATTTGGCACTATCCTTTAAATGGTCAAATCTGAAATACTTTTGCAGCTTTGATTGTACGAAAGACACTCTTCAAAAGTAATCGATTCAACTTGTTCTAATGATACTAGCAAATTGCATACCAAGACACCTTGGTAGACACAGTTCCGTTAAATACTGTTCATTCTCCCACTTCTGCTCAATTTTTTAGCATGGTTTCAATATCGACAATAGATCTGTACTTGTCAATGAAGGACAACTAATTATGTTCACATTGTTTAAGAATTAATCTTTCATTTTATGATGAGCGAATGGAGTAAACATTAATAAATAAAAAGTATTAAAAGCATACCTGTACTATTTCCTTATGTTCAATGAAGAATGGTAAGAATGTAGCGCCAGATTTTCCAGATACTGGTGCCCATCGTTCTATAAAAAAATGCGTTGACTTTTCTATTACATTGTTCAATAGGATCAACAGATGAAAAAAGAGAGAGTTCTGATCAATCAGCTCAATATTGAATGATAAAAGGAAAAATAACAGTCATAATTTAGCTACCACTAATATGTTATTCTCTCTGTTTTTCCGATAAATATCATTAGACGACACATAGCAACAAGAAAATCGGCAAAAACGCTTCCGACAACTAGTCGGTAAAAAAGCACGCACGAAGAAATAGAATGAAAAAAGTCATGTTTTGTCACATACACACTGTCTGTGCTCAGAATCACAATGAAATCACATCATTCATTGTATACTAATAATGTGCAATCTACAGAGTGTCCGGAAAGTCATTTAACAAAAAGAAAATTGAATATCTCCGTTATTTCTCGTTCAAATTGGACAATTTTTTTTTTATTTGAAAGAGGAATGTTCAGAGTTTTGGGTGGGTGTGGGTACTTCCATCATTCACACTCATATCCACACCCACACTCACACTCTATAAACTTACAAGAGCTTGAGTTTCACACTTTAGTCTCTAATAGCACCACACTAACATTTTTTTATCTAAGGTTTTTTCAAGATTTTACAAAATGCTGAAAAACTTGCAAAGTTTCTGAAAGATACATGGGAGACCGAGCAAGGATTCTTTGTTCACTTTTTTCAAGCTGAAGAATTTCAAAAACTATCTAATCTTTCGATAAATTACTTTGGAAATTGAAAAAAAAAATCTCTCAATAACCTTTCGGTTACTAAGTCGACAATATCAACAACATAAGTTGCCTACAATACCTTTAAAATTTCCGAAAATGCTAATCCAGTTTCTGGTAGTAACATAAAGGTATTCTGAAATACTCATAGATTATGAAAGTCTGCATACTCGAAAATTGAAAAGTTTCCAAAAACTTCGAAAGCTAAAAATGTATCTGCAATAATAATTTATCTTACTCAAACACTTATAGGGTTGCTCGAGGGTTGTGTAATAAGTATGATTTTTCTACGAGACATTTTTTAGTGTGCACTCTACTGTATATAAAACATTATGATTTCCATTTTTTAAATTTCAATACCAACGCCAGATATAATTAACAATCGCATCGATTCACTTAGTTGCCTCTCAAAAGTGTCTTCATGTATTTATCATAATGCAAGCATGTTCTACGCACGACTAAACTTTGGAAAATACGTTATTTGTCTGGCGACTAACGTCAATGCTTTCTGCTACGTCATTTTCTTAGATGACAATCATCCTTAGGTGTTTCTATATAATCTTGCTCTATATGAAAGGAGAAGCGCATAAAATATTATTAAAGCACAGCAAAACGAATAGAGAATTTATTATAATAAGATAGCTGTATTTACATACAAAGTTATTACGGATTAAAACTCAAGATGCAAATAGATATAAAACAAACCATTGGCGATACCAATAACACTCAACAAAATACTTCTGTTCGACTAATTAATGAATTGGTGAGATTTAATATTTTACTTGGATTTGGAGTGCCATCGTTCATTTGTTATATTTTCATCCTTATTTACATACTCACTCATAAAACTCATCGTTCAGCACCTAATAATTATTGTCTTCTCATTATCTTAATTCTTCAGTTTTCTTGTAATATATTGGATATTCCATCACAGATGTATTTTTATTGGCAAGGCATAGTACTTATTCAGAGTAGTATCTATTGCTATATGTGGCAATTTATCGATTATTGTACTTGGACAGTCAACCTGATGTTACTGGCATGGGCTTCGTTTGAACGACATATTCTAATTTTTCATGATCGACTTCTTCGTTCAAAACGAGGAAATATATGTTTGCATTATGCACCACCTTTTATAATTATTGGCTACGGTATATGTTACTATATCTATGGCTTTGCTTATTATAGATGCAAAAATCCATTTCTATTTGACAAGAATTTTTGTAATGGTCCCTGTTACTCTAATTACCAATCTATGATGTTATGGAACAGAGTGGTTAATTATATACTTCCTTCAATATGTACTGCTATATTTAGTGTTACACTTTTAGTTCGTGTAATATACTCGAAGCGTCGTTTTCAGGGAGCGTTTAACTGGCGAAAGTACAGTAAAATGACTTATCAAATGGTATCTATATCATTTCTCAGTATTGCAACTATCATGCCGTATAGTATCAGCGGCTTCTTAAATCATATTCGTCCCTCTACTATACCAAGTCAGATAGTGAATCTTTTCGCATTCATAGCTGTTTTAGACCCTCTAAGTGTGCCATTCGTATATTTGACATCAGTATCAGAAATCTGGACATTAATTAAAACAAAAATCTGTTGTGCAACTACTCGACGAACGGTTCCAATAGCCTTCACAAAAAAAAAATAAACACGCTTTAGCTAGTCATTGTATCTTTGATGAAATTTGCTTATGTAATAATAAATGATGATATACTATTATTCTCATTCTTGAAAGAATCTCGAAGAATTCTATAAAAACGGACTACTGTCGAATTTTATGGATATTTTGTGTCCGACATCTTTTTTATATGATTTATTTCCGAGATTTTCATAACCATATTGACTCGAACTACATCAAATTCTAGCTCATCAAATATGTCTGAGTTGTTCCGTGTAAGACAGCCCATTCTTCATTAAGAACGATGGAATGTTCTCAAACTTTTGTTCTAGATAGAGGAATTGACAGGCTACAATTTTTTATAATTTGAGTTAAGATGATAGTGAAAATCTTTGAAACAAGACATAAAAAAAATGTCAATCACAAGGCGACCATGAGGAGAAGTTACAATCTCAATGAATCTTATGTGGATATATGACTCCAAGAGAATGTGGGCGAGTGTGTGCGTGGATGTGCGTGTGAGCTGTGGATGTGGGTGATTACAGTAGAGTAAGCAACACCACACCCACGCTTACACCCCAAAATCTTTATAATTGAATGTGGATGTGAATGTGAAATAGGACTGACTGTGGAAGGGTGTGTCGGTGTAGGATCCAAGAAAACACCCACACTCTACTTACAGCCTAACGTTATAAACATGCTCTATGATACTTACAGATTTTTTTTGTTGTCCTTCTACTAACGAGGGAACATATTTGAGTGTACTCACGCCAAGAGGGATATAAAACATTCTATCCTATAGGACTACCCATGAGTATTTCGGATAGGAACAGGATGTGGGTGTGTGCGGATGTGGGTATGAGTGTGGGTACGGTTCTTCACTGTACGGACAGGCATACCTACACCCAATCACCCACACCCACACCAAATGTGCCCGCGCACTTCGTGACATATTGATGCAAGACACATTACACATTGAAAATGGTAATGAATATGAACCAGTTTATCGTCATTCAACAGATGAACAAACTAAACCTGAATCATAGACACCGACGTATTATTGGGTTGATGCAAAAGTCTCCGCCGATTTTTTAAAAATTTTCTTAAAGCCCTCTAGCGCTACTATGCATTCGTGATTTTCATACATATGATACCGCTTGTGTCGTACTATAGGATGACATTGGTAAATGTCCTAGTTTATTTACATTCTTCATTAAAACATGTCAGAGATTCCTATTCATATCCGACACTGCATTTTGTATGAGTTCCAATTAGGGAACAATGCAAGTGCTGCTGCCCACAATATATGTGCTGCACTTGGTGAAGGTGCTGTTGCCGATCGAACGTGTCGCGATTGGTTTAAAAGATTTCGTGAAGGTGACATGTCATTAGAAGATCGTCCGAGATCTGGACGTCCTATCGAATCTGATATTGAACGATTAAAAGTCCTGATCGAAGACAATCCACGATTAACCATCCGTGAATTGTCAGCAATACTAGGGTGCAACCAATCCACCATCGATCGCCATTTGCATGAAATGGGAAAAGTTAATAAACTTGGAACATGTGTTCCACATCAACTAACCTCGGACAACATACAGCAGAGAATCACCATATGCAATTCTTTGTTGTCAAAACGCAACCGACATAGATTTCTTCAGCAGATAGTCACTGGTGATGAAAAGTGGGTTCTATATGTCAACCATACGCGCAAGCGCCAGTGGGTAAATCCTGAAGATTTGCCCGAACCAGAACCAAAAAACGACCTGCAGCCAAAAAAGGTGATGCTATCGATTTGGTGGGATTACGAAGGGATAATCTACTGGGAACTTCTACCTCCTAATACTACGATAGACTCGAAGCTTTACTGCCAACAACCTCAAAATTTGAAGGTTGCTCTACAGGTAAATCGTCCAGAAAGACGAAAAATTCGATTGCTTCATGATAATGCAAAACCTCATGTCTCAAAAGTTACCCGCCAGAAGCTGGAAGAATTAGAGTGGGAGGACTTACCCCATCCACCATATTCACCAGATTTGGCACCATCCGACTATCATTTGTTTCGATCGCTTCGCAATCATCTGGTCAAAAAACACTTCGATGATCAAGCCCACCTAAAATCGGACCTCGAAACTTTTTTTTTGTCTATGTCTAAGAAATTCTTTGAAGATGGTATTCTGGATTTGCCTAAAAGATGGGAGTATGTAGTAGATAGCAACGGTGTATATGTTGCTGATTGATGATATTTTGTTTCAATAAAATTTTGAAATCGAGAAGAAGAAAAAAATCGGCGGAGACTTTTGCATCAACCCGATAGATTTTCTTTAGATAGACAATTTAAACAGCTTTGTCATTTAATTGTGGATAAGTCGATTGATATTCTAATTACCTACTAACTTGATCTAGTTGAATTTCAAATCAAAGATCAATGTTTGATTTGATTTATGTCACTGGAAACTAAGATGAAAATATTAGCAACAAAAAAAAATTTTGTCTCGATTTAGACGTCATTCGAATCTAGTTCAAACCACTCATTTACTTAATTTTATTCAATAGATGTTCGCTTATTGAACTCAATGATGAAGGAAATCGTCCGAAAATTTTTAATTTTTGTAATCATTCTATGAAGTTAAATACTTTCTATCGATTAAGTAGTACATTTTTTGAGAATGGACAAATATATACTTTGGTGATAAGACTTATAGAGATAAAGTTTTCTTTTTTTGTTTTTCATTGAAAAATATTGTTCGTACGAATTTCATGAGAGATAACATGGAATGATGACTATTGTAAAACAAAAAAATATCCTCGTCTTCTCAATCCGATTCTCTAGTTATTATAGAAAAAAATTTCCACTCTAACAATTTCTTGGCAAAACTTTGAAAAAGGGATAACCATAATTTTTTTGTTTCCTAGAAGATTATAAACGATCGAAGAGAATAATGCATCAATCTTTAATAGTTTTACTTTTCCTAACAGTGTTCACATATTGAAGTATGATTATCAATTAGTGTTACCTGTTGAGGCTCATTTAATTTAGACTGAATTGGTGATGCTGTTTGATGTGAACTGGTTATCAAGATTTTTTTTCGATTAGTTTTGTTTCTTTTTGGATACGAAGATCGAATCAACTCAACTTGCATTCCACTATTTAAACATTTGATCAGTCGACAATAAGAACATATATGACGATTATTTATATTTATTTCACAATGACCATCATAGAGACATTTCAATGTTTCCTAGAAACAAAATAAAATGAGTGAATATATAATTCAAAGAAAATCTATATTTTCAATTGACTTTTCCACGTTCACCATTTCGTTTGAAAAACATTTTACATGTATTACATGAAACTACGCCAAAAAATGAATATTTAGCAGGAGCTCCACAAATTTTACACTCAATTTGTACGATTGTTGACTGTCGTTTTCTATTCATAGAATTATTTGACAATGATTTTTCCATTGTTAAGATACGTTTTTTTTTTATTGATTAAATCTAAAAAATAATAAACAAATCATATTTAGGATTATAACTTTCAAAATGAAATAGTCAAAAAAAAATTTGAAATTTTATCAACTAATATTCAAAACTGTGAAGAATGATAATATGATTGTAAAAAACACAATTATTTTCTTTAGAATATTTTTTTTTTATCTTTGATAAAAACCATGATTCATCTGATAGTTCTATATTTATTTGTATCAATATTAGACATAAACCTTCGTATTAATGAAACACAAAACGGGCTAGAACAGAACAGAGAAAAAAAAGAAAAATATTTTTTTTTTACTTTCTTTCCGTAAAGATAAGCGTGGACTGCCGAGAAGTACGCATTTTGTGATCGTTAGGTTAAGGTCCAAAAACATCCATTCTATTTTTATTCAATCTTATTTATTTTTCCAATCATTAACGTTTAACTTAACATCATATTAATTTTGAATATTGATGCCTAATAAATAAATACAGAGGACTAATAATTGCTGAAATGAAATTTGTTTTCACTTTCAATCTTTTCTTTGTTGTACTCAGACATACTCTCTTCTCTATGCATATACACCTAAATCTCAAGTATATATCCTTGATCAAATGCTGAGCATATGACATATTCAATATTGGATTGTGAAGATGTAGAAACTTAAGCTATCAAAAATCAATTGGATATCATCATAGTGCTCTCGGTATTAATTGTGATAGTTACATACAAATTAGAAGACGCATCTCTATTCCTATTCAGTCTTAATGTTCGTGCTGCTTCACCACTTTTCTTCGTTAAAACTTCAATAAAATCCGTTAATGAGCTCTTCATGTCCAGATAAACAGTATAATTCTCATATAAGTATTAGTGCTACTGATCTCTTCAAATTCGAACAAATCTACCTGTTTGTTTGACATAATCGTTTAAGAAACCATCAAATTACTTATCAATGCAGAACCTTATACTGAAAATGTGAAGGAATCGATGTGCAACAACTCCTAAATAATGTTTTCGTTCTTTTTTTTTAGTCCGAAGAAGGTTGCTAACATGCAATTTCTACACACACATATAAATATATATTTGTGGAACAATAATACGTATAGGACATGTTGTTTTTTCTTCTTATTCGATATAAGCAACGACATAAATCTTTTAAACGTAGTAATTTTGTTGAACTTGTAACTTTTCTCAACTATTTTTTATCAGGACATTAAAAAAACAAGGAAAACAATTGTTCGTGGCATGTTGACATCTTGACAAAGTTTCATGTATCTAGAAAATGACATTTTATATTGTAAAACAGTACGAAGTCCTGCGAGTAGAATATAGGGTTCATACAGTTGAATACTATGATGAAAAAATTGATATTTTTAGCAACAGAGATTAAAAAAATCAGCTGTTTCCTCCTTGGTTGAATAGATACAAGTTCATGATGGTTGTAGAAAGACAGACATTATTTTTATCTATTAAAATCAATGCTTTATCAAAAATATCAGTCTGTTTTCAAAATCAATTAGTAAATATTACTTCAACATCTTCGCATTGCTTATTTCGATTTATGAAATCTATGGGTGAAGTTTATTTTATCAAGGTGATGACTGAGATCGATTCAAAAATTTCTTGGAAAAAAATAACTATTTTCAAAAAGATGGAGTCAATGATTGCTTTGTCTTTAGTTGATTTCGGATGTGAGAATGAAAATAATAAATTTGTATTGTGATAATATTCTAAAAAGTCAAGATGGTTAACAACATGTCATTGTTGTATATGGGAATTGTTTATCGTGAGTTGATCGATATCATTTCAAATTGACATGTGTCAATCTATTCCAAAGTTTGAAGAAAGATCGACATTGATTTTAATAAGATCGAGTCGAATAGCAAAATGCATCTTTTGATCGATAAATCTGTCACGGATACTCTTTGAATATTAAGTATATACTATTTGTTTTACTTGCTTTTAAATAGTGTGAGAACAAAAGAAACAAGTTATGTAATCGTCATTTATTTTCAATAGGAGAACACAAATAGAAAAAGATTTACATAACATGATTATGATTATTCTCTTCAAATTCATTAGAGAATATTATGTTTACTATAAAATCGAAGAGATTGAAGAGCATTAGCAGCGAACAGTATGGATGAAAATATGTTAGAAAGCATGATTGTTCTTAGAACTTATCGAAAATTCACAAAGGTAACAACTTTTCGAGTTTTTGTTAGTCCTCTCATTAACAATCTCTGACAATGCTCGAAGATTTATTCAATTAGTAACACCTAATTCGAAGTGTTTCTTGATCCACATTTGTGAATCACTCCTAATAAGTCTTACGTAGTGTTTCGAGTAGCGACAAAGCCAATATCGACCAGCAAAATCGTATTGATGAATTCTAATACAAAGCTGTATAAAGCTTAGTTATGAAAAGTGATACAATTAACGATTTCGATACACAATTAAATTCTTCTAGCACACATTTTGACCGAAGAACATACGAATTATTCTACATGTTTTTGTCAAGAACGAATCCATATGGCACAGTTATATCCATCATAAAAGGTTTAAAAAAGATAAAATATATCAAAATGTTGATTGTATCGATATTGTTCAAACAATTTTTTCTATGAAAATATTAACACTTTGTTTAATCAATGAGAATGTTTTTTTTTATTGAGTTTTGACGATGATAATATTGGATTAATTATGAACTATTGCCATTTCCAACACTTTATAGTCACGTAAAGAGTCAAAACAATGATTGATATAGTTGTTTTGTATCCAATCTAAATGTAATGATCCTTGAGAATAAATTTTCTATCTTCTATAGATTGTCTTCGACTGATCTTCTTTTGATTATTGTAATCTGTTTTAGTACAGACATTTAAATGTATAGTAAAATGTTTCAATCAATCCAGAACATCACAAAGAATCGAACTGTCTGGTAAAGAATAGTTTTGTATTGTTTGTTTGAAGTGTTTGCCGATTGAATTCATAAGAATAACTCGAAAGATATTAGTATATCAAATCAAAACAAAAGTTGTGTAGATAACAAGATAAATCGTTCCCAGTTTCATATTACACATTCATTAGGAGAGGCTTTTCATCCCTTTGAATATATATCAAAATAGTAAAAAGAATATTGGCAATGAATTCAGAAAAGATTACAATCATAGAAATTTCAATGAAGTGTGTTCTGTTTGAAAAATATAAAGTTAATATTTCACCATATCCAAACAATAAATAATGAAACAGTATTAATAATTTTCGATGAAAATAAGATTTTTCATCAGATAATGATCAATACTATTATTATGTGCATGTATCCTTTCTATATTCTTTGAATTTCTATTTTTTTAAGAAGCATGACGCATTTGATATCGATATTTTACAGGAAAAGAAAATAATTGACTCATTATTATTTCTTTTCTGGGAGCCAGAGTCAATTGACAATTGAGTATATGTTATCGAAAACATTGGTCTCAGTGCGTTTTTCTTCGTATTTGAATTACATATCGCCGAAGACTCATACTTCCTGAATATACATGACGAATGAATTCGAATCAAATCTACATATAAATATCCCAAGTACAACTATAGGCACTACGGTATATCAAAACTAATCTATAAAATATAACAATGCATACTAAATTCTGTTTCTTTGTTGTTATTGTCTTGGTGGCTGTTCTTCTCTTGGGTAAGTAAGTGTCAATTTAAGAGAAATTTTCAATTTTGAGTTGTTCTATCAATTCAGATATTGTTAATGCTGGTAGTTGTCATCAAGAAGACTATATCAAGTGTGTAGTAGAATGCCTTCCGAAAGTAGGCATTTGTCTCAGTGGTAGCGATGGTAAACTGAGTTGTAAATGTCTCGGTAGGAATATAAATTAAATATTTATAACAATCTGTACATGTATCTATTAATACTTTAATTCTAGATTTCGGCAGAAAATGATTATGCATGGATGTTGCACAAACTAAAACAAAAAAAGGACACTTATATATAAATTGTTTTCGTAATCATTTTGTTTTTGATGTTTTCTCTTAATAAACACGATAATTCTGTCTGAATTTTAACAGTTTATTGATTTTAAACACAAGATTTAGTATCATTCGTGATAGAATATTGATAAAGTTCATTTTTTTGATAGATGATCGTCAATGATCAATTTGTTTAATTTGACATTCGATTAACATATTCTAACAATTGTTTGTTTATCTTTGGCAATAATTCAAGAAATGAATACTATTTCAAATCGATCGAAAAGTGTTTTCAAATGAATTTCTTTCGTCAAATAGAAATTAATTAAATGAATTTTATCATGTACTCCTTGTCGAGACATTAGAACTCTGTTGGCATTGTTACTATTCCTTAAAATATAAGTAGCCGTTCGGCGAAAAGGTTACAGGGCTATCAGTTGAAATCGAACGATATTTGAAAGTTAAATATGATGAAATCAAGCGAGCTATGGGAATCTTGACTTAGATACTTCAGAGAAAAAAATTTAGTATGATCGAATGAACGAATAGAAAATTATTGAATATAAATCAATATTAGTTTTGTCGCTTATGCTTAAAATGCAAATCCATTCTCCATTTCGGGGAGAAGTATGAATATTGCGAGAGGACAAAGTCAACCTAGAATATATGGCGATGCAAGAAAATGATATATTCGAAATTGTCAATCGGATTTCAATGAATCATCTTGCTTTTGGCTTAAATATTCATAAAATTAACTACTATGTAATCTGTGTACAGAAATAGAAATCATTGAGTCTGACTGAAAGATATATATCTTTTTTGTATTAAAAGAAGATTGTTTTTCGAATATTTCTTGGCAAATTCTCTAGTAAATAATCTTGTTAATGCTGTAAAAAAAAGCAGATTGAACGAATTCACTCTCGAAATATTGTCAGAGAAAATACGAGATTCGAAGCAATATCACAAAGATTTCCACATTATCTGATGCTCATTTCAAGGAAAATCCAACAAGAAGTTTGTTAAATGTTTTCTATTTGCTTAAATCACTAATTTTGCCAACAATGATTTTTATAGAGTTCTTTTGTTAGAAAATCGTATTCGAGAAAGACATTCCTTCATGTGTAAAATGCATATTTGAATTTACTGGACTTTATTATTTGTGTCTTGGTGTGGGTGTGGGTATGAGTTAACAGGGGATGAGTACACTCACATCCACAGCCACTTCAAACTGCATTTGTTGTTCGATGTAAATATACCATAAGATGCAGCGTGTTCTGGGCTTTCTTTCTATATATAGGAAGTTAATAAATTAAAAAGGTCTAGTGATAAAAACTAAAAGATACAAAAGGGGGGGGGGGGTGAGGTGTACAGTAATATATTTAGGAACAATTGAAACAAAGTGAGTCTATCTAAGAATAATTTTCGTTTATCTTTCGAAATAAATTAAATAATTTTGTGCGTACATTTTATATTATTATTTTTTAAGACATCGTGCCTAGTTTTTATCTATTAGAATATTGAAAAACCATGCAAACACAAAATTAGTATACACATGTTTCTGTGATAGTTGCTTTCGATAGACAACATACTGAAAAAGTATTTAGAGAAAGTTGAAATATACAGTTACATATAGTGAGAAAGGAAAGATAAGGTATGACTGTGACTGCGGATGTGCGTGTCGGAGTGAGTGAGAAGGATATCTACACTCATCCACACCCACACAAACCTTGTGATTGCAGTGACACGTCTTCCTAGTTACCGTCAATGTCGATATCTTGTTCTTGCTCATGTTGTCTAGTTTGGTGATACATTCTGGTCTGATGTTTTGGACAAATTCGATTGACGTGATCTATTGTTAGTTGTACGTCGACCTTTTTGCCCTGTTTGACTAATTTCTACAAAACCAATTGAAGGTAGGAACATCATCGATTGTCTATCCGGCCGCAAGCTATGCTTTGACTGTTGCAGAGCGTGGCATTCCCGTAGCTGATATCAATATTGAAACGACTTCTTCTACTGCTGTCTCGAAGTGAGTTCTTTTTTCTTGTTTGATATTTCGAATGTCTCTTTATAGTTTTCATTTCCAAGGTACCGCTAGCGAAATACTTCCAACAATATGGGTACCGATTACAGATGATATTTAATAGAATGAAGAACAGTTATTTAAAAAAAACGACATTGAGCTAAACTTAACTGAGATCAGGTGTTTTTGTTTTGAAAGAGTGAATCAATTGATCTTTTTCATAGAATAATCAAGAAAAAAAGTCAATGTGCCTGTACAATAAATGTGATACCATTGAGATTTTCTTACATAACAAGCATGTGTGGGTCTTCTCTTAAGCCACACTCTCAAATCTAAATTCATAGTACAACATATTCTGTATCAATACAAAAAAAGGAAATCGTTTCAATCACTATCTAATAGTAATATTATTACTATATTAAAAAGGACCAAATTGCTTGTTAGTTTGTATCTTCCACTACAGTAACTGACCTTGATGTATTCTGGCATCATGTTGAATCAAGTGTTTGATTCCCATCATTGAAAAGTATTGAAAAGATTCATCATCTGTTTTTTTGTGTGGATCTTAAATACCAGTCAAATGCTGTTCGATAAAGGAAAAGATTTTAATCAAATCAGTAAAAATGATTGATAATTATTTTGATAAAATATATTAATTATAAGTTGTATTTTATAGTGGTAATAATTATTTAATTGATCATGAAATATACTATTGATACTGTTACACTTAGACTATTTTTCGCAATCCTATCTATCAAGAAATTATAAGCTAATTTATTATATAACAAGAAAATCATTCGTATTTAATTATGTCAAATAAAATGCACCACAAAAAAACTAGGGATACGATTCAAGATCAGGTGAATTCTCTAAGCCTTTCGACCATACCTTCGCCCAAAAATCAATGATGATTCTTGATTCACAGAAAACAGTGAATTTCTCGTAGTTTTTCATTGAAATATTTCAAAAGCTGACAAGCGCTGTCATTGATGACTCATCCCTTCTGAAAAAGAAGTGCTTTAATAAGAAGGTGTCATTCAAATCTCATGCTTCATACATTGGTTTTTTTTCACATAAGTTATTGATTTATGTTTCAGATAAGAAACAAAGCTTGTTTATAAAATAACACAATTTAATTAGATCCATCAGTAACAATCTTACAACAAAAATATATATATATATATACAAAATCTATAGTGTTTTTTTTAGTATTGATCATAATCTAATTAATTCGTAGATGTTGATATCAGCTTTATTATCGTATATGCCTTCAATATTCGATGTGACTTGCTCAAGATTCATTACAAGTTCCAAACACCAGCCATATTTGTTAGTCAACTCTAATAATTTTTCTGGATGACCTAGCACCTTAGAAAAAGCCACAAAGACACGACCATTATCGGTTAAATGTTGGTGAGCTCCTTTCAAATATGCTTCGGAAAGTATATAGCCTGGATTGAAAACTGTACGTTCAAGTGCACTGAGTTCTTCCATTGGTTTATCAATATGACAGAAAGGTATATCCCAAAAAATAACATCGAATCGATCATTTTTATCGAATGGTTCAAACACGCTACCATAAACTGCTTGCATACGATCTCCTAAATTGTACTTTTCGATATTAGTTTGAATATTCTCTATTGCGTCTTGAGTAATATCAGTAGCCGTAACTCGATTAGCACCGTTAAGAGCAGCAAGAATAGCCAAATAACCAGCTCCAGAACCAATCTCGAGTACTGATTCAGGTTTTATTATATGAATGAGATCCAGCCACGTTTTGACTAAATGATCTGGTAGAGGAAACATTGCAGGTGAGAAAACATTCGGATATACGATGAATTCGTGTCCACCAAGTTCAATAATGTGTTTTTCATTGTAAGTAGTACCAGCAATGCCGAGCTGAGCATGAACATGACCGTCACGTACATAGTGATTTTCTTCTAATTTCATCATGGATTTTTGTTGCTATTTTCGAACGAACTGCTTCAGTTAGATGCAATAGACAAATGAAAGAATTAATCAAAGTCTTACTTATTTTAACGGCAATATGATGAGTATTTATAAGCATAAGCTATATAAAAAACCCAATGAAATAAGATAGCGTTTATGACGTTTTCGGTGATTCACGGTTAAGATTAGAAAATAACAAGAAAAAGACACACATTCGTCATGAAGACTCACTTCCTTTCAGAAAGAGAAACTTATCTACAAAAAAGTACTTTTGTATTCTGTCAGACATCGTCAAAAAATCAACACTATTGCAAAGATATGTAGAAACATCTCACTTCTAATGAAATTATCATTCGGCGATAAACACAACAAGACGCCGTCGGTAGTCAGAAGATAGTGACGGCAAGCTCAATTATGGTCTTAACGTTAGTTATGAATTGTAAATCAATTTGCAGCTTCTATAAAGTATACCAATGAAAATAAGACGAACGTCATATTTGTTCGAAACATTTTTTATCTACTATGTTGTTTTTTGCACTAGACCAAATTCTTACCAACAGCCATCAGTAGATACAAATCCCTTCATTTTTAAACAACAAAAATCACTACAACTACCAACCATCATGAAATCATCCTATGTGCAATAGCATTCATGAGGATGTTAACATTATTGATTGAATGGCTAATATGTAATTGTACTGCATATAGGGTAATTGTTGACAATTCATTTATTTCAAGTCCGACAAAGTAACAGGAGCATCCCTTTTTTCTTATGTATGAGAATTTTCATTTTCAAAATATATCTAATTTTATGAATCGATAAAAAGTTCTTCAACTGTACTAAATGTGTCAGAGTGACATACTAATATTGTCCGTATTCGCTGAAAAACGATTTATACAGAAAAAAAAATATCGACAATTACATTCTGCCAGACGGTAACTTCGCCGAAAATCAACTAGGATAGATAAGGAACGAAAATAAAACATGGTGTGAATCGAATACCCGCGATTCTATTTCACCTCCAAGAATAAACTATAGAAAGGCATAGAGCACATCAATAAAGTCACTTCATAATGGCATCCCTCTGTAGCAATTTGAGACAGTTGGGTATATTGTCGGTAATTATCAGTTACTTATAAAGTGTATTCGCTTAACAGAGTAATAATATTTTTGATTCGTATTGGATGTAGATGTGGGTGTGGGTGAGTATAGGGGTGGTTCTTGTCTACACCCATCCACACCTCACCCACACCCATACCCACCCACACCCACACACCCCACGCTCACATCCTCACTCACACCCAAACCCACACCCCATCACACCCTTTCTTTTCTGTATATAATTAACACCAAATGACTTGGAAAAGAAATTTGTTCTATAATTTCCTAGTCTAACTATTGATCATTATCATAGCTATTTAATTCTACCACAGCTATCTAAACATTTTATAGCTATTTAAACTTGCTATAGCTATTCAAAGATTTGCATAGCTATTTAATCTCTCACTTGGCTATTTAATCCTATCATAGCTATCTAAAGATTTAGCAACTATTTAAACTTGTCATAGAAAGGAAAAAAACTAAATCATACTTCGCGATTTTGAATAATAAACAAAATACTAACAGTTACATGTTTATTCCTATAAGCACAAAAAAGAATACTTCATTAACAGCACTAATAGATATTCTCCACAAATATTCATTCTACCTTACAGATTCTTCAGAGCAGGGGTTGCGAGGTGGTTGTGAGTTATTTACAAAATATCATCATCAAGTTTTGTATGACTGGTTTTCCTAAATATCTATATGATTCTACAACTATGATTTTTTAAAATTTTGTAGAAAAAAGAGCAAAGATTTAAAATGTGTAAGTTTGTGAAGTACTGATATACCACATCAAGCAATGTGAATTTGTTGAAGGCTCAGGAGTGTCTAGAAAACTAGAAGTCCATGTTGGTGAACGCAGTAGAAGTCTTTTGAAGTAATCAGATATTGAAATTTGCTGTTATACGTACTGTCAAAAATCTATATAGATATTTAAAACTTATCAGCAATTTATTTCAAACTATTGATTTTTTTGAAACACAGAAAAAAGTGAACGAAGTAAACATGATCATTTTATAGATTGATATATTATCAACTGTATAATTATCAACATTATCAACAAATATTCATCCGTAGAATATGCATGTAAAATCTTGTTTATTCGTTATTCTGTGGTCTAGATTCAGTTTTTTGACTGGAATATTATTTATAAGAGATTTACAAATATTCAAATAAACAGCGATTGTATTTAAAGCATTAGATAGGAACATTTTGTATTAACAATAGATATTCAAATACGAAGTAAATGTTTTTAACTATAGTATGACACAATCTTCCGTAACTAATGATGAATATTATTCCGGCACAATATTACTTAATTGATAGATGATGAAAAAATGTAACAATCGGTCATGTTCTGTTACTTTCTTAAACATCTGGAATAATTTCTTTTAATTCAGTCTTTCTTGTACCCTGTTGGATGTAGTTTAGGACTGCTATAGATGAAAAAAATTAGAATGTAAAACAAAGAGCTACACATCTATTTAAATAATTCAGTGTCACTGGCATTTTGTTAAAATTGCTGGCTAAGTACGAAAAAATCAACATCAAAACTTTTAAATAGCTAAGACCTTTTTAAATAGCGAAGTTTCCTTAAAAAGTGTCTCTTTCGAGAACTTTAAATAGCCAATGCCTTCTTTAAATAGCGAAATGTTTATTTAAAAAGTATTTCTTTTGAGAAGCTACGGATACAAATCAGTTTTATTCAGTATAACGATGTTAAATGAATCTAATGAATAATATTTCAGAGCCCGCATATCAACTGTAAAAATTTTCATAAGCTTGATTTATATCTTGGCTTGCTTTTAAATAAATTATTTTAATCTCTCTCACAATATACCACAAATTTAGAACAGTCAGAGTTTTTTAGTTCAACACATTGGCTCCTCACGCGGATCCACTGATAAGTTTTTTTAAAGAATTTTTTTTCATATGATTCATTCAGAAACTCTCCTCTCTAGAGATCGATCATCCAATTTTGAAGGTGGGTGCGGGTGTGGATGTGGATTGTACATCTCCAATAACCCATACCTATTCGCACCCACACCCAATTTGTAATAGATAGTGCTCAGTGAAATATTTGTTTCACGCTGAATAAGAGAAGCAGATTATATGTCCTTGTTCCAATAACACAAAACTGAAAGATGATGATTTTTAAGTTCCTAGTCGACGGCATAATTGAATAAATATGTATCGAAAAGGAAAGAAATCACACTTCTATATATACAACGTGTAGTATATCTGTCGAGGATTTAGCCCTCAAAGAATGACTTTCGTAGTTACTTATAATAGTAGAGAAAAAGGTGTTAAGAAAAAAAAATTTTTTCCAAGTTTTTTTTTGCAAACACCTGTATTTATAATCTATGAACTTCGAATAAAGACGTCTTGTACTTTCTGTTGGTTTTAATGGAAACAATATCAACACTTTATTTGTAAAAATGAACAAAAGCCTGTCTTTTTCCCTTCACATAATATTAAATTTTCAGAAATGGTCGAAATTCATGCAGTACTTATTATAATAGATAAATGCTAATAAAATTCTACAAACTCACTGTTTGAGAAAATAATTTATGTACAAAAAAATTGAATGAGAAAAATTCTGTTGCTCTTATATACCTATATTGATAATACCTTACAATTTGAATAACTCGTTCCAGACGTACCAGCAGCAACTCATATTTTTAATTTAATTGAATGATTTTCGTGGAGAATGGTAATTTGATCCGAACATTATTAACTGACATAACAAATTCTTGCATTATAAATGGTTTTTTTTCTCAAATGAAAACTAATGAAGCATATTTTTTACTTTGGCTTGATATGTCAATAAATAATTTTGAAAAAAATCTTCAAGGTCAACAACAATTTCGAATATTAATCAATCATTATCTAGAGATGAATGAATCTTCTTTTTGTTATTTCATTCTTCTTGTATTATTCGCATAGACACTTATTACAATAGATCTATCTGATAACAAAACAGATGTCTATAGAAACATACTCATTAAAGCAATACCTGAAATGGACACGAGATTAATATGGAACACCTAGCAGTTCTAATGGCAAAGCGAGAGGCACACAAAAGCAATATAACTTTTATTCAACAAATTAGTTCTTAGTTTTGTATTGAACAATTTACAGGATAATTATTTCTAAGCTACGGATTGTTTTAGATGTCTTTTTCATTATAATATAATATCTAAATTGTGCTATTTCTTTGTATTTGTGGGCGTGGATGTGGGTGTGAGGTGCGAGATGTTAAAAAGAAGATCCACATCCACCCACACTTACTCCTTGCATTCACATCCCACATCCTCTACTAGTTTCTGTTGAATTTATTATAGAAATATTCAGCACATTTTTACGCGTATGTTTGTCAATAGCGTAACTCGAAACGTTTTCCGTTTGAAAAACACCATTAGTGTGTAAAAAGAAAAGATTACCGATTTTGTAGGAAGACGCACCGTTTGATGCATCTTTCTGCAAAGTGAAAAACGGTCTTTTTTCTGTAAAGCTCTCTATAACCAGAAATAATTTGATTGATATGGTTCGATAGCGAAGTGCAGATGAGTCTTGAATATTTTATCACTTGAGCTAATCTAACAAGAAACATTGATTAAACATAAGTCAAAATTTAGTTTAGAAAGAAGCGATTCGCGCTTAGCGGCTGAACTAATTATGACACTTTCGCCAATTCAAGAGAATTTTTTGTTGCTTTAATCATGTGTCGTCCGATAAAATGTCCATAGAAAACTCTGATTGTTGCTTTTCATGTACAAGTGCGATCTTATGACTAATAAGATTTTTCACAAAGAAAGAATATCGTTTATGCAGCTCCTGTAGCATAAGTGGAAATGCATCCGGCAGTTAATCAGAACACAGATGGTTTAGTTTCGTTCATCAAATGCGATTCTCGATCCGTTCTATTTTTCATTAATAAGTTAAATATATTAATATATTGGAACAAATATTTGGAACCCAATCAGGGACTATGATCTTTCATTTTCTTTTTGTCTTATATCTGTTTATCGAAATTTCTTCAGATGATTCAATGTTGGAAAAAAAGAGAAAAAATATTTCAAATAATTGCGTCATTTTTCATTCTTAGGACACAAGATTTCGTAATCTAATATGAATGAAGTCATTGTACAAAAATGAGACTAGCTTCCGAATAGATTTCAAGAACTTATTTACCAATGATGAGCAACAGTTGGCCCTATTTGACGATGAATTTTATCATTTTTAAGCAATCATGATTGATGAACGATACAAAACTATCTATCTTCCAGTTAGAAGCAGGATTCGTTTCTAATTACGTGACAAGAGCACGATCAAGTAATTAAATAATTATATCAAAAACATCTTTGAAGTATCCATCAAGATGAAATAAGGATATGGGGAGAAGTAAGAACCTCACTTACCTACATCCTCAAGCTGTAGAGAATTCAAGGGCTTGTGCTAAGTCTTCTTTTATGTTGAAATATCACTCATAAATCTATTCACTCATGTTTTAAGAAATAGTTTTGAGAAGAATTTGCAGCTTGCTTCGAGTTTACAATACATTCTCACATTGAAACTGAAATGAAAGAAACTCAAAACTTTTATTTTATATTTGTAGTGTAAGAAAAAGAAAGACAAATCCTTCTCTTACATCCTTAAAATCATTGTTCGAACCACAAAATTGCATACTATCTAAGCGATTATCGAATGAATGAAACAATCCCATTTTCGTTTTGATTTTGAAGACTCAAAATCAAATATACCAAAAGATATGCCATGATTAGAGCTGCAACATTTCTGAAGTTTAGATTATTATATTATACTTTGCCAATACTTTCTTCCATGATACCAAAATTCATGAGTGAGAAAATGTATTATTATTTTTCTATGATTTAATCTAATTCTTATAAAAAGTGGCATTTTAAAAAGCAATATAAATAGTCTATTTTGTAGAGAAAAGAAATCTCTACAATCTGAAATGTATCGTGCCCTTCAAGCAACCAAAAGAAACAGAAAATGACAAAATACGACCAGAATCGGAAAAGCCAATTTTTTCACGATGAATCGAATATTTGAAGAATTCCAGTTCTCGCTATTTTCTGTAACTAAGCTAGAATGAACTAGTACTTCGATTGTCACAACAAGTTTTTCGATGATTTCGAATGCCAAAATCAAGTTCAAAACCTATTATTTTTGCCGCAGTCCACACGATTGCCTCGAAATCTAATTTTTCAGCATTGAAGATACATTTCCATCGATTTTAGTCTACTATAATTCATGAATAAAACTTTATCAATAAAACTGTTTTTTCTTAAATCAATTAAGAAAGATAAAAATTAAATGAAATACATCGATGCAAAGTGTGGGTGTCCGGTAGGGTAGAACATTCGCACTCACGTCCACTAATTGTCACTTGCTGGCAGTTTGACCTTATCAACAACTAATTTTTTCTGTTCTGATTCTGATATTATAAATAATGCTTTTTTTTCGAAAAAACGAACAATCACTAAGTTGAACAACAAAATTCATAGGAATTTTAGGTGCAGAAAAAAACTGATGAATATTTTTAACAATTAGTTCAGTAAGCTTTATGCAATTTTCCATGTTATGCATACAGTGATGTCTAATGTTACGAATTTATATAACAATAGCATATTATTCTTTTAGAATTAGTTTTTTTTTTCGGATTGATTTAAGTAAAATCGAAGTTTCAACCAATCGATAGACATATTATCAAAAGAAAACTTGTTATTGCAACTCTTTGAAGAACTCAAATATGAAACTCACACACTGTGACCATTATGGAATTTATGATTCATTGTCAGAGGTTGTCAAATAATTTGTTTAAAAAAAAAACGCCAGATAAATAAATAAATCACAATTATAACAATTTTTATAGTTGATACGCACTCTCTGAAATGTTATCATTTCGAAAATTCTATCAATTTATTTGATTCAATTAGCATTGCTATATTGGAAAAAATTTATTTCAATTATCAGATACATATAATATTGAGTTTTTCTTATTCATTCAGTTTATACTTTTTTATGTTTGTCCTATAGTAATACTGCTAGATTACAAAAAAATATCACCCGTTTGATTGACATTTACAATAAGATCATTTCGCTGCATTGAAAACTCATACTCGCAGTATTGATACTACGTAGTAGTTGGAATCTACAGAGTTTTAGAATGATCTTCGAATTGATATCACTTACGCGTTATTTGCCGTTCCCAGAGTCTAGAAGGGGGAGTCGAAAAAACCTCGATTTAAACTTTTCTTTATTATTATTTTATTCGAAAATATACGTAAATTCCGCAAAAGTATCAATATGCTAGTGATGTTCGAAAAAGACATAGTTACGAAGAGATGATCTAATAATTATATTGTTGAAATGACTACTACAATTAGGGAATGTGAATTTCTTGTTTATTTAGAATTACATAATCTTCATAATATTATTCATGCACCTGCTTATTGTACCGATAATGATACAGGCTCCTCATCAATCAACATCAATATATGTTCTGTCTTCTCTCTCTCTCTCCTGCTGTTCTTTATCATTCACAATTATGTACAAATTGTACATTAGAGATTATCATCTTCTTTCTTATATTGGAACTCTTTTTTATCGCGTCGGGTGTGTATTTTTCCATGTAGTCACGTATCTGTTTATACGATGCTTTCTCTCGCTTTGTTCTGTTAATTTGACATGTTCTCGCTACGGAAGAATGAACGTATAAAAAGAAGAAGACTAGTTGTTAGATGATAAAACATTTGATTATTACATTTATTTTGAAAATAGTTGAAATTAAGATTTTTCAGAACGACTAGATTTAACTAATGTATTAATTGATAATCAATTCAACATTTTGGCAATTGATATGATTCAAAATGTTGTTACAGATATCTGATGCAATAAGTTCTATGTTGAGTAAAAAAAAAGTAGCATATGATGATTTAGATTTTTAAAATGTACTTGTTTTTCGAGGAGATTCATCTGAATCAAAAAATGATTTAGTTAAAAGAATTGATTTCAGCGTTGCACGTCGTTGAAGTAAAAGATTTCTGTCGAATTCAATTTATTTACCTTTATTTGGCAACCTGTTAAATGTAAATTTTTATTTGATTTTCTCATTTCTTTCAACACTAATAAAACTTTATCAAAGAGAAAATTGTGTACTGCTTAGAGCTACATACAGTATTTTAAAGTATTTCATGAACTTAAATATAGCGAAAATTTCATTAAATGTTTGAGCAATTATTTTTTCAGAGCATCAGCAAACTATTATCATAAACTTGATGTTTATGTAAAAATAAAAGGTTTGTTGGATGATTGATTTCCTTCAATTTATGAAACAGAACAGATATCCGGAGACAAATCATTCATTGTCGAATACGGATGTGTTTTGGTACGAATTAGTCTACATGTCAATCACATCTGCACTCATATCTTTTTCATGCGAACCACAAGGCAAAAAAAAGATTACATTTTTTTCGAATAGAGAAATACATAAGACTATGAAACAATTGCATCATTGTTGATGATATCCAATCACATATTTTTTTTTATTGTAAGGAATGGTGAAAAATAGATAAGAATGAGAAAAAAAAAAGAAATTTTAACATCGAATATGTAGCATTCTCTTGTAATCTCTTTATTTTTCTTATTCATATTAGACATCAATCGTTCTTCAATATTTTCTTTGCTTTTTTCAGTATATCGTGATGACAATGCTACTAACCGAATTACTTGGAGAAGTATTACTTCTATTTCAAGAAGATAAGAAACAATGGGTCGAAATATTAACGAAACAACTCGACGGAAAGATTATTGCACTCTATTTTTCGTAAATTAATTCTGTTTTTGATTTGAAAGACACAAAAAAAAAGAATCAATTTATAATTTAAGGTCTCATCAGTGGTCATATTGTCAAGAATTTACTGTGAAATTGGCTCGAGTTTACAAAAATCTTTATTGTGAAATCAATGAAAAATTTGACATTATTTTTATTTCTCGAGACAAATGTGAAACTGAGTTTGATGAAAGCATCAAAGAGATGCCATGGAAAGTATTACCATTTCAAGGTATGATTCTAAATTGATGAATAACTTTGTAGAGACGAAATCTTTCATTTAGATCGAAAACGTTCAGAAGCACTTTGCAAATATTTCAAAGTCCATGGCAGTCCAAACATAATTGTTTTGTCGTCATCTGGTGAAGTGATTACATCCGATGGTTCTCTAGAATTTGCTATTAAATATGATCTCGTTCTATGTCTATGGCCTCAAGGAAAATCTCTTTTTTATTCATGTCAACTACGACCAGATGAATTTCAATGGAATCGCGTCCATTGCGATCAATGTTATATGCGTCCTTTAGTCGGTATTCGTTATGGATGTATAAATCGTCAATGTCCTTTTAATTTTTGTAAAAAATGTACTGATACAATCAAACATGAACATCCACTGGTTGAATATCTTATTCCAAAACGACAATACTCAATGAATGAATTCTTTGCATTTGTACCTTATTTACTCAGTTCAAATAAACAAGAACAAATCAAGACGGAAATTCTTTGGAAAGGCGAGGCTAAAGCTATTGGATTTTACTTTTTGACTTATCGTTATTCATTTAATTGTAATTTGACACAGAAATTAATCCAATATTATAAAGCCACGCAATCCACAATAAATTCATTTCCAATAGTGATCATTACATACGATATAGATCAACAATTACCTGTTGAATATTGGTCAGATATTCCATGGCTCATAATTCCATCCGATTATTATCGTTTATTCTATGCATATTTCACACCTCACGGTTAGTTTCTATTTCGATAATTCAGATTTATCTTGCTTTTTTTCTTAGAATGTCCGGCATTGATTGTCATGTCGATCGATGGAAAAGTATTGACACATATTGGCCATCATGATATATTACGGCAAGGTTCAGAAGCTATTCGATGTTGGTCTCGTGGTGAAAAAGTAACTGTTTTTACACCGAACGATTATGTATGGCAACATGTTAGTTGTAATATATGTAATATGATACCACTGATTGGAAAACGATATCATTGTTCAACATGTGAAGATTACGATCTCTTTTTTGCATGTCAATCGAAAGGACACGAACATTTACTTGAACTAATGTAGATGCGTGTAATGAATTTGTTTTCGCTTACTCATATATAGTTGAATAGAACTCCTTGAACGTAGTGAGACTATCTATGTAATTAGTTTTGGTCTTTTTCAAACTTTTCTTTTTGTTCGAAATTCAATAAATAAGAGAATTCTTTAATACGATATATCGCATTCAACACAAACTATTTTCTCTAGACTCAAAAATAAAAATTGGATATCTGTCGTATATGCTAAGCTCGAATTTGATTTTTATTGTCTCGTTCAGAATTTTGGATTGAGTCACAGCAGAGTCGATATTTAAAAATCTGGTTCATAAACTATTTGTCAAGCATCTAACGTATGCATCGCTTGTACCGATATTTTGTTTCATTAATGATAAAAATACACATTTCTCATTTATTAGCAGATGAAAATTCGCACAGTAAAGCAAATCTATTCTAAAAGTCCAGCAAGAGCCCATTTTCTCCACTCAAGAACTACCGAATGAAAAAAACAAGGTACGATTGTTTTTGTTCAATCGAAGATAACTGATATGGTTAGTCTTTGATAGCACAATAAATCTTCATCGTCACTATTTGATTGATCCTATTCCTGAATTCTATTTCAAAGCCTAGCAGTTCTTCAATGGTAATCTAATAAAACTCCTCCAATTCGAACGAACTTTTTATTTGTCCTATAATAAGGTTGTGCCACGAAGATGACAATAGAAAAATCCAAAATCATTTCGAGAGCAATGTGGACATTTACAGTAAATGTGGGTGTGGAGTGTGGCTGTGGCTGTGAGTGTGGCTCTTCTCTTTAACTACGCCCACATCCTAATTAAAAGTTAATATGAAGATACAATGTGCGAATATGCTGTTTGCATCTTTTTGATAAATGTTTAAGCAACATTAAATAATAGGTTATTACAAGTCTCATTAGTCCCATTTTCTAGCTCACGTCATCACCGTGGATTCATGCTTGTAGCCTTGTGCCTAATAATATTCAACAACATTTCAATGGCATCAAAATTCGAAATTTTACCTGGCCATTGGCATTATTCTATATTCTATTGTTCACACCATTGTCTAAATTGTAACCTGTCATTAAATGTTGTTCAAGCATGTATCGAAACGACGAAGACAGTATATTCACACATTGTATCTTCATAATAAGCGTTTAGTAGTATTTTGCACAGCTACACTTTAATTATTCAAATATATCCAAGAGATTAGAGGGCTGCGCGAATACAAGTACAAATTGTACTCTGCCCAGAATACAGCACCCTACCATAGATTCCAAAAAATTTCGATAGCTATGTACTCCCATTCTGCTATCATGACCTACGAAAAAACCTGGAGTTTCAAGGATTTCTACTATCATGTACTTCCATGTATCCCTATCTACTGGGAAAAAAACCTAGAATTTGCAGAACTCGTACTGTCATGTACTCTCATGTACTCAGGAAAAACCTAGAATTTGTACTCTCATGTACTCTCATGTGTTGTGAGACGGTACATGAGAGTACATGACAGTACAAATTCTGCAAATTCTAGGTTTTGAGGGTCATAATCTTTCCAGAGTACAAATTATACTTGTATTCGCGCATCTCTGAGAGATTGCTTTTTTGATTGAGCTTGTTTTTTTTCAACAGAGTGTAAATCAGAAATAACGTTGCTAAGAGTTTTTACGTATCTCTTTTGGTCACTTTTAGTTCTTGAAGAAAAAGCCATTCAACTGTATGAAATTTTGTCAAAAACAGTGCAGTTAACGTGAGAATGTTCGATGAAAACATTTAAGCATGTATGTCTCTATATTCGACAATCTATATATAATGAAAGCTTCGTGCGGTCAATCCTTTATGCCTCATGATGTAGAAACAGTTCACGAAAAAAAGGAACTGAATACTCTAAAAGACTATAAAACAAATTCAAAGATGTCAGAATAAGGTGATGTTGTATTGAAGAAGCATCGTTGTTTCTCATGATTCTGTGGTGACCTTCAAATGATTTGGGAACAATTAGCTACAACCAACAAGCTATATCATTTTTCTCTTATCTTTATGTTTGCCATGTCCCTTTTCTTTTGTGCAACAAAAAAATAACAACACACAATTTACAGGGAAAGTCGCGAGAAAGACGCCATTATCATGATATATAAACGAAGATAAAGCTTCTTTTTTTTCTCTTTCTTGCATAGAAAAACGAAAGAAAGACGAATATGTAAAGAACTGTGATAAATAAATGCATTTCAGTGTTCTAATATTCTACACAAAATATGTCCAACGATATTTTTACACTATTTCAATTTTTTCTTCTGTGTTTTACAAGTTTACTGATTCACATGGGTACCTCTAATCCCAATGTTAGTTCTACCAATGATTACGTTCCATATGAAGGCATTGGTTCATCATTTCTAGTGTTTATTGCACCAAAAATTGGCAAGCCTCTCATATGGACTTTAACATTATATCAAGCGTTATATTTATTCCTTCAAGTTTTTTCACCAACCTCCATTTCAACATTTTTTCCACAAATATCGACATCAATTGATCCCTTACCATTTAATCCAATATCAGTGATCGGGTATATCCTTATAATCGTGGGTGGTTTGGGAAGAATTTGGTGTTATAGAACATTAGGAGCATTTTTTACCTTTGAATTAACTATTCGAAGTACACATAAATTAATCAAGACTGGTCCATATGCTTATGTACGGCATCCATCGTACATATTTATATACGTCTTAATATGCGGAATATTACTAGTTCACCAACGATTGACAAATTTTTTTCCTAATCAAACATGGTTACAAGTTCTGTTTAGTCCAATTGGAACTTTAATGTTTTACTTGTTCTTAACGTTGATTATCACAAGGCGTGTCAAAATGGAGGAAGAGGAATTAGCAAAGAAATTTGGTAGTGAATGGACTCAATATGCATCGAAAACGAAAAGATTTATACCGAAAATTATCTAATACAAATACAATCGTAGTTTTGGACAAAAGTCCTTATCTCACTTGAGCTTTATTCATATTTCAAACTTTGAATAATTGTACACAGTGACAAATATTGATTGTAGATAACAACAATTCGACATCAATTCAACGTAATCTGACAGAGTTATACACAAAACACTATCATTATCATAAACTACTTCTATCTAAGTCATAGAAATACTGTGAATTCAGAGAAATCCATCATTCGAAAGCCTGATTCAGTAGATACTATCGTGTCAAGGATTGCTTACGAAATCTCAATGATGGTGATTTTCATAATTACAAATTGCAAATCATTATCATCGATATTTGGTTGGTGTCTCTTGACGTTGTAGTATCTCAGGAATCAGGCTTTCGAATAATTGGTTACACGGACTCCAAAGTGTTTATGGGATTGAGGTAGGAGTAGGGATGCAACGGTGACGATAACCGTAGGTAGTTATCGGTTCAAACCCGTTGTCAACAGAAACAGCATTTTTTAAGAAAATAACGATATTTTATAAAGGTTGACGAAAGTAAATCGGGGTCGAGGAATCCGAATCTGAAGTCAGCTTTTGAAAATTTTGAATTGAATTTTTTCGACAAAAGAAAGAGTTTTTTACAAAAATAATGATATTTTATAAAGGTTGACGAAAAGTAAGTCAAGGTCGAAGAATCTGAATCTGGAGTCGATTTTTGAAAATTTCGAATTAAATTTTTTCAACAAAGAAAAGAATGTGAGTGTGGGTGTGGGTGTGGGTGTGGTTGTGGATGCGGGTGTGGGTGTGGGTGTGGGTGTGGGTGTGGGTGTGGGTGTGGGTGTGGGTGTGGGTGTGCGATATGGATGTGTTGCTGAAGAACAGAATCACACCCAAACCTCACGCCCACACCCTTTCTCGTTGCTGTTTGGTCAGAGATCTACTACCTTCTGAGCAAGTTGAATATGCTTCGTCTTACAGTCTCATGTTGGTTTTTTCCAACTTTCCTCGCTTGAATGATTCTAGACATGGCCGATACTAACTTGTCAATTATAAGTAATAATGATCGATAGTAATCATTTATTCTTGTAACTTATTTTGAGAAATGATAAAAAGCAGCGACGAAATCATTCATGCATGTTATAGGTAGAGAGGAAGTAATATTTACGTTCGGGCAGGCGAAAACACAACACTGCATTCAAAAACAAACGACACACTGTTATTCACTTGCGTTCCTCATTTCGCAGCAAAGAACGACACATTCAAGTTCGACGGATTGTTATCTATTGGCAAAAAGCATTTAAAATATTCAGATTTAACAATTGCAACGAATAGAAACAAGAGTAAGTGTTCCTAATTCATTTTTTGAAATGAGATACAGAAATAATCACGGTGTTTGTTCTTCAATACTCTTGCGAGCGTCTCACAATGTTGTAGAAGTTTGCTGGTATTTGTAAAAAGATAAAGCACACTGTTGAATGTCTAACGTTCAGAGTTTCTAATAGGAATCTGAAACAGAGTACACATCAATGGTTTATTGTCAATGATACAGTACCTGTGGGTACTTTACTCTACACACCCACACCCACACCTCACACCCACGCAGCAATCCACACCCATATCTCACATCCCACACCCACACGCACACTCCACCCTCATTTCTGCTCGTTGTTTGGTTGTATTTTTCTTCTGAGTTAGTTTATTTTCAACATTGAAAAATAGTTATTTCCAATTTCTTTTAATTGTCTATCAAGAAATCAAACTCGTGAAATAGTTATACATCAGAGATACTACCGGGTGGCCCAAAAGTAATGAAAAATAATGGGTATCTAATAATAACCGATGAAAAACTGTTAATGATATTTTTCATACTTTTTATTGATGTAGAGAGCTAAAACTTTCAGAAATAAAAGGTGTTAATTATATATATATGTAATAAAAATTTCAGCTCTTTACAGGAATAAAAAGTATGAAAAATACCATTAACAGTTTTTCATCAGTTATTATTAGATACCCATTATTTTTCATTACTTTTGGGCCACTTGGTATATCGTTTTGCTCATAGGTATAAACAAAGAATTGCTGAAGCCTGACTCTAAGAAGGTAACGTTGTAATCTTGGTTGAATATTGAATGCTTGATTATATATAATGAATCGATTTACTGACATTGATTTCAACACCAAGAAGCTTCCACCAATCTATGGATATTGGAACTGTCCATTAGTTCCTCTCGAACAAGCTTTAGACTCTATTTCACATCATATTAATCAATTGTCTCGCTACATCAAAGTGGCCAAACAATATTGCCATTTTCCTTCCGAACACGGTCTCACTCGTGATGAGTCAGCCGCTGTGTATCTCTACACTATGGAATGGGGTGAAGAAAGCTTCTATCGTACATTGAATCGAGAATTGAGGACCGAAGATCGAACTAAACTCAAGCCTTGGTTTCTCTTTCTCAGACTGTTCGACTCAGCAGTTGAGAAATTGCCCATAGTGAAGAAAATTGTTTGGCGAGGTATATCTGGTGATTTCAGCACACAATTTAGGAAAGACCAAGAATTGATTTGGTGGGGTGTGAGCTCATGCTCGTCATCCATTAATACGATAAAAAGCTTCATCGATTCCGATTCGACACTTTTCTTGATCGAAGCTCTTAATGGAAAGAATATTATGGGCTACACGACCTATTCCAATGAAGATGAAGTGTTGTTGATGCCGGGAACTCGTCTGCACGTCGAGAGCAATGCATTGGATCATTCTGGCGGTCTACATATAATACATTTGATAGAAATGAATCAGGATAGTGATGAGGTCTTGCCATCAGCTCTTTCTGCGATCCATGTCACTCACAAATCATCTGGTGAAGCACCGCATGGTAAGTATCAAATCCACTTGGTCAACAGAACAGTAGCTAAGAGTATTCCATAAGTGTAAAAAAGCCAGATATTGTCCTCAAAATCACTGTTACAAGAAAAGTTTGATGTGACTAAGGAGAGAGCGGGTTGCCAACTGTTCAATGGTCTTTGCGCTGAGAGTATGTGCATTATGTAGGTATAAATGAGTTGTGAATATCATAAAAGAAGTTCGGACCATTAGCTTACTCTTAGTGAAATACTGCACTTTTACGCTGAGTTTTTTATGAGTGCCGTGATCCTCTTCACGAGTCTCACAAAAAATGACTTTTAAAGGATGGGTGTACATAAGAGGCCATATCGGCCCACTGGCGAATTCCCTATTAACTCCCACTCAATCATATATCAAACCAAAGAGAAAAGTGTTACTAACATTTTTACATTCAACTCAAGGGACCATTCCGATATTCGCTAAGCAATTTTGCTAACGGCAAATAAATGCACACCAGAAGCATGCTTCACATGTAAATCGAAAAACATCATAAACAAAAACTCCTTGCTGCCACCCAGTTCACTTCTAGAAAAATAGGACGTGACAAAAAGCTACGAGGTGATACCCTTGAGGGAGTCAGAAAACCATGGCCACTTGAACTTTTGAACACCTTCTGTTCAAAAACTCTCCTAAAGTTCCATGAAACGTAAGGTTTTTCTTTATAGTTGTTAAGAAAAAGTTGCTTTGTTCAATTTGAAAACTCTGGTAAGCAACATGGCATGGAGTATACTGCATATCAATGAGAAATTTTGGAATGGATCTACGAGTTTCTAGGAAACTAATCAGAAGTACAGCAGGAGAGAACCGGTGGATAATGTACTCTGTGAGTATATGCCCGTGTATAGAAGGGAGTGAAAAACATAGTTTGGCCATTGGTACAGTAATTGCTCTCAAATACATGAATTAGTAGAAGTGAATTATTGTTGTCTTTAATACTGAAGAAAGCTATGCTTGTAGAATAGAGAAGTGTACGTTTATTTTTTAGCAAATCTGAAACCGGCTTTAGAAAAGTGGAAGTTGGAGATTAGATTTGGACTTTGTTCTACACGTACTTGGTTTCGGGTGCTTGTCTGGACGTGAGAGCTG
This sequence comes from Rotaria sordida, assembly GCA_905250125.1. Classification (NCBI taxonomy): domain Eukaryota; kingdom Metazoa; phylum Rotifera; class Eurotatoria; order Philodinida; family Philodinidae; genus Rotaria; species Rotaria sordida. The sequence continues at coordinate 15,979 of CAJNOL010001350.1, read as the reverse complement.
GTCCTTTAGGTACAGTCTTCATAGTTGACGAATGTGGCCAGTTTATATGGTCAGGGATGTCTCTTGCATGATAATATTCTTTCGATGATTCATTTGATTGGTCACGCACTGTCCCACATGTACAACCATACAGAGTATCACGCAGGCATCACGCACATAGCCACGCATTCATAATGATGAATGTGAAGATGCACTTATACATGCAGACACGTCGTTTCATTTGTTAAATATGTCTCGTGAAGAGCGTTCTTACTGCTTCACATGTGAGCGTCACATTCGTGACGGTAATCGTAAATACTGCGTAAGTGGTTCACTCCTGTTGCGTGTCTACATTTCTGCTATCATCGGAAAACGAATCGGTATTGATGCTCACATTTGTGGCTCGTGTCGACGACAATACGACCGTTGGCATGAATTGATAGAAGGTGAGTTTGACGACATCGATGGAAATAGGGTTGATTTAGAGTTTCAAGAAGAAGTCAGCACTGTAAGTTCGAAAGTTCTTTTTCTATTTGCAGAATTATTACTGCTTTGCCGTTAGTCCATGGAGACCGAAGGTGGTTTTTCAGCTTCAATTCTATACTTCGATGACAAGGAAGATGATGTAGAGGAAGAAGGTAGTGAAAGTCAATCAGTTACACTATCAATATGGCGGACATCGAAGTCACATCGGTATTAAACTTTTGATAGTAGTCTATGATTTTGTCAACACAGAAAATGCTTATTTAGGTCGTGTATTGTTTGTCAAGAGTGAGATTCATCGCCAATGCAGGTACTCTTTGATGAACAACGCACCATGGTTTTTGTCAGTCGAGGAATTTTAATACCAAAAGAAATGCGTTGCTTTTCATGTCATCTCTATAATGGACACCTATCGTATGATTCTTTGCAATCAATTGAACAATCACAACTTGATGATATACATTTGAATAACAACGACGCCAAAAAATTGATTAAAGATTTTCGTTTCGTTTACAACCATAGAAATTCGTTTGACTTTGATAATCCAACAAGTCTCAACAATTCTACCTACAAAACAATCACCGGACTTGATCGAGGTACGTTAGTTCACTCTTCTATCATCAGCTCTTATTCAGTTTTTCTTGCACATTAGATAACTTCAATAACTTGCTGGACAACTTGACTACTACGCGTAATTCTCGTACTCGTTCCGTTTTTGTCGCACTGGGTGTTTTTCTTACAAAATTATGTCTTGGACTTAGCAACAGCGTTCTCGCCTGTATGTTTCATTTGAAATCAAAACGAACAGTCTCTCGTATTTGTCATCAAGTTCAGATAGCTCTTTTAACTGACTTTGTTCCACGTCATCTTGGATTTCAACATGTGTCAAGAGATGCCATTCTTGCCAACCACCAAACAACAGTGGCGACAGAACTTCTAATAAGGGGGCCTAATCAAGTTGTTTTGATCGCCGATAGCATCTATCTCTATTGTCGAAAGTCATCGAATGACAAGTTGCAACGGCGCACATACAGCCAACACAAGCGTCGACATCTCGTGAAGTCAATGATTATAACTGCCAGTGTAAGTAACTGTTAAAGTGTAACACAGTATCGAATTGTTAATAGTTGTAATTAAGCACTAAGAAAAAAATTAGTCTCTTGCAAATTTTACATAGAAATTCGTTTGAAATGTGAAATGAACTTACATAGGTATTGTTATCGCGTTTAGAATGGCCACATTCGTAGTGTACTTGGGCCATTTTTTGCCGATTCACAAAACAATGATGCGGCAATTTTGAAGCACTGTGTGCTCAATAACGAACAGCAGGTTTTGTCTTGTCTTCGAGATGATGATGTACTGGTATTAGATCGTGGGATGAGTAGGAAAATATTTCAGTTATGCATAATCACTTTGTTTTTGACAGTTTTGTGACACCGTCAATACTCTTGTTCAACTCGACCTGCAAGTTGCTATGTCTGGTTTTCTTCACAATGCAAAGCAGTTGTCTGCTTATGAAGCGAATAGAACGCGTTTAGTAACTAAAGCTCTGTGGATCGTTGAAAGCGGTAAGCAATAGGCTCTTTTGCTTTGACAAAAGAGCTTGCATTAAATAAAAATTGACTAAACATTAACATCTGAATGATATAGTGAACGCAAAGTTAAAAAGTTGGAAGTTTATGGTTCAGACAATCCAGAATTCGTCCTTATCATTTGTAAGTGACTATTTGGATATTGTTTGCGCTCTCATAAATGCCTGCGAGTGTCCACTTATGAAAGACATCATAAATGGAAAAGAAATAGCGGCACGTATGCTAGAAATGTGGAACAATGATAATGCATTATAAAAGCGACTTGCACGGTATACTGGGCAGACTTCATTACATTGGTCTAAGCAAAACGCTGTATACTGTGGTTTTTCATTGCTTAATGATGAAAATATCCATAATCTAACATTTGGTAATATTGATATATGACTTTCATGAATTCGTCAATCTATTCCGTTGTTAAGGCTCATATCAAGTAAAAATGGCGAAGTCTTAACATCATTGATCACTTGCAACAGTCGCAGACAAATGATGACGATCTTGAGTTCATCATCGAGATCTGTAAGGAATACGAAGACTTGATTCGGCCACGATTTCAATCTCGGCATTCCAAGCAGAAAACTTATATAGCAACAATACAATTCGATTAAACTAAGCAACAACCAATTCAAGGTTGGTATTGTACTTGTTCATCAGGTGCCCGGGAAGTAGGAATGTGTTCACACATCACAGCTCTCTTGTAGCACATTGTGTTGAAAGTGCCAAATTTCGAACATCTGACTATCCACTTTCAACTAAAAGATTACTAGCTGGGTGATTCCATGGGATGTCTACCACAAAAAACACAAAGTGTTTTGATTCTTTTGTTTTCTATCAGATTTTGTAGAGAATTTTTCGCTGATCATTTTAGTAAAAAAAAACTTCGAACTTGACCCATAAATAAGGACGTTATTGTCAAAATACTAAACAATGACTTTGTATATTTAAAATACCATGCTTCTCAGTATTTTAACCCTACTAATTTTATTTTTCGGTCAATCAAAGAAAATTTTTTTATGAAAATGATCAGCATGAAAAGCTCTACAAGATGGATTATATTAATTTTTTTTTAAAGTCTATCTGCATGGTCTTTTCTATTGACATTCTTGAAACAACGAGAGAAAAAGTCGAACGTAAAATCTGAAAATGGCTATATTCTGAAGAGAGACGGCATATATGATTTTGTAGAGCGAAGTTTGCTCTACAAAACCTTTTATTCAGTTTTTCATTTAAAGTCGAAAAGCTTGCGTAAATCTTGACAGAACGTTATGAATAGCATTTCTCATAAAGTTAGGGTCACTACCCATTTAGTGAATTTTTAGATTTCATTTGTTTGACTCAATAATCATATCGAATAACTATTTTACTAAAAGAATATGAGTAA
>CAJNOL010001350.1:0-12447 GCA_905250125.1 Rotaria sordida | reverse complement strand
TGGGAGTTAATAGGGAATTCGCCAGTGGGCCGATATGGCCTCTTATGCACACCCGTCCTTTACATCTGAAATTTCATACAGAAACAGATCTTACTGAGAATATTATTTTGTGAAGGTTTCGTATGTGTTTATTTATTTCTATTCTGAACCGAGAGCATCAGGTCGTCTGTCATATTCGAACGAAGTTATTTTAGTTGTAGCTAAGGATAGAGACATCAAAAAGGTCTGAAACTTTCACAAAATACTATGCTCAGTAAGATTTGTTTTTATGCAAAATTTCAGGAGGAAACCTGAAAATCATTTTTCTAATGTTCCTGAGGAAGACAACAGTACTCATTTTCAAAGCTCATCATAAAAGTCCAGTATTTCCATAACGATGAGCTAGAGACCCGAAATTTTTTCACGTTATTCATAACTCATTTATACAAATATAATGCACGTACTCTCAACTCCAAAGCGATTGATCAGTTGGTGTCCCTTCCTCGTAAGTCCATTTTTCTGTTTCATAATGGTCAAAGAGTTGAAGAATTTTTTTGTTGTAAAATAATGTCCAGATGGGTTACTAGTACTCATTAGAGCTCCTCGGAACAACGAAAAGTTATTCTATAATGTTCCGTTTTCTAATTCTTATGAAGTCTCTCCAATCGGATTCGGTCCTGTTAGTTTCATGAAAGCTGTTGCCATGAGAAAGTACGAATTGTTATACATACCAGGCTATTCCTTGTAAATCAGAATTTATTCTCCTGAGAAAATGTTTTACAGATGTACACACTAAAGATGTGCAGGATCAGCATTTCTTGGTCTGAATTCCGATCCTGCAGTGTCCTGTAAATTAACAATTTGAGAATAGATGTTGATGGTTTTGAATAGATTCTATGGGATAGTGGCTTTATGCAGTATTTTCTCTTTTATCCATCGCAAGAACCAAATATCTTGTGTCATTATCTCTAGGACCATCCCTTGTGTTTCATATTTATCGGCTCTGTTTTATTCTCTCATGTTGATCTAAGAAGAGCTTGTTAAGCTATTTAAAAGAGAATAGCATTCCATCTCTTTTCAAAAAAGTATTATATGTATAGTATCACAACTTTACATTTGAGTTTTGGTCCCAGTCATGTTTCTGTGATTTTTGTGTAAAATAGTGTTCCACTTCCGCACATGTCTTCTGCACACTGAACTACAAGCTTGATGAGATCAATAGGATTTACAACCAGCTTTTAATTCTGCATTCATAGAATCAGTGATAAAACTATTATTATGCACAAAAGTGTTTTCTTTCATATCTCTCAGTGGAAAAATTAAGCTAGAAATTCACACGATAGTGATCTATTTTTGTTTCTGGCATCTAAACAATAACTCAAACAGAGTAGAAACATATTTAATCTAATGTTTCTATTAATAACCATATCAATCAAAGTTTACAGATACAACTTGGAAACTGAGCGATCACCCTAAGTGAGATATGAAAAAGTTGACAGAACCGTTACACGCGAGTGAAGGAGTCGATAGAACATTTTAAGGATATAGCTATAGGAAAGGAGAATGACACATGCATGCATTGAACTTCAAGCCATGAGTTCATGTTTATTATCTCTATCAAAGCCATATGTCGGATAGAACAAAATCATTCTACTGTTCCTATCTCTTCCACATACGCCGATCTTCATCACATATCTTGTAAAACCCACGATGTCTACTCTTCTTCACATCCTGTTCTATCCCGTCCCAACACACGACATGATGAGACGGAATCATTCCCATTTTTCATGGAGCTCTGATAACAATAGTCTACCATTGTACCCAAACTTGATATCTGATTGTATTCGATGAAATAGCCGAAGACTTGCAGCCATCAAAGAAAGTGCTCAATATTACGCCACCGGTATACGGCATGAAGAAAGAATCACTCGTAGGTAAGTTCAGTTTTGAGTGAAACAACGTGCGACAATGCTTATTAAACTAATTTTTCTAGTTGATGAAAAACTAAAGCAAGATGGCTCAAGCAAGGAGGGCATAGAAAAGAAAGACCACAGGAAAGGAAAAAAACATTCTTTAATTGGCAACCAGCCTAAACAGTTGCCACCCTCTTCAGAGAAATTTCAGCAATTGGGAATCAATACAAAGAATCCTCAACAATTAACAGTAGAACCGAGTCAGTCTCAATTGGTTAAAACCAAGCCGAACCACTTTCAACCAATACCAGATATGCCAAACCATTTTGAACATTGGTCAGCGGTGTCAAATCATTCAACGTCATCTCAGTTATTCAAAGTAAACTTGCCCGTATCGTATCAAAGTAGTATCCAAGTCTTCATCTATCCGAACGGACGGTATGAAGGAACTTACAAAGATGGCTTGAGGCATGGCAATGGAACTTTCAATTGTACTCGCTGCGGTCATATATATGTGGGAAGTTGGGTCAATGATAAGCAGAATGGACAAGGAGTGTGTGTATGGCCTAGTGGTAGCCGATACGAAGGAAATTGGAAAGACGATATGAGAGATGGCTATGGTACTTTTCATTGTGGCGAATGTGGGCACGTTTACGTGGGCAATTACATGAATGACCAGATGCATGGACAAGGAGTGTTTACATCTCGTGAAGGCTGGCGATACGAAGGTTCTTGGGCAGCCGACAAGAAAAATGGATGGGGCACTATGATATTTGCCAATGGTTATGTCATACGTGGGAATTGGTTCAATGGCATGTTTATCGGTTGACACTGGTTTTGAACATCTATTATGTGCTATTATGTATCATTCTAATAAAGGACATTTCTTAAAGTGTTAGATTGAACGTATATATGATGACAAGACAACTATGACTAGTTTTCCTTCCTTATTCTCCTTCTCACAAGTTGTATCAAGTATCTTGATCACCGCATTGAATACCATCGAGAGCTAATGACGAAGTCATGATTGATACTTTTCATGACAACATTTTAGGCAAAGTGAATGCTCAAACAGTTCATTGAAAAGTTGCTCGGCATTTTCTCAATCTTATTATGCGATAGAGGGTGTGGGCTGGGATGGCGTATTGGGTGTGGATATGGATGTGGTGAGTGTGAGTGTGGATATCTTCTCTTCACGCACACCCACACCCACGCCCTACCCACACCTTCAAGAATGACGAAAAAGTATTCGAACAATACCAAAGAAGTAATGATTGTATAATAAGTTCTTTATTATGAGCTACTCATGTTCTATCTATGAATGATGGTGTGTTCTTCCAAAATATAAATGCTAGCTGGAAAAAATTTTATGAATAAGACAAAGCTAGTTTTAACGAATTCTAAAGAGAATATTTTAAACTTCTCAGCGACATATAAATATTTTTTATTAAACACAAACAATAGTAAATCTTAGATAAATTGTTAGCCATTCCCGATGCTGCAGGACGTCAATGATTCATCAACATGGGGAAATATTTTGCTAATAAAATACCTGATACAGATATTTCAAAATATGCAATTGCTTTGGGCATAGATAATCCACGAGATTTAATTGCTTGCATGGAAAATACAACATCAAATACAGCTCGACAAGTAATTCGACTTTTATATTCATCGGATCAATTGTTAACTATGACAGGAACAGAAGTACCGAAGGATACACGATCGGTAATTCGAGGTAGCCAGATTTTTTTACATTGATAACAAAAGATTTACATTTATATTCTTTCTTTGCATAGAATTTGCTGAATCACAAAAAGGTCCACTATCAAACCTTCAATTTATTGAAGCTGTTAATGATGTATTTCGATCAAGAAAATCTGAAGTTAAAAGAGAAAAAAAGAAAGAAAATAGATTAATAGCATCAGAAAGTAACAACAATGTTCATAAGCACATTGATTATCAGGATAAAAGCCATAAGGTTTTAAAGCAAATGATGAATAAGGGTGTGGGTGTAGGTGTGGGTGTGGTTAAAGAGAATACTAATACTCATACTCATCCATGCTCCATACCCACACCCACACCCTCATGCAGAAACAGATTGCATGCATCATTCTATATTGCATAATTTGAATATTTTAAAATTCGATACCTTTAAAATTTTAAACTTGCAACAACTGTTGCCAAACTTAGTAAAACTTGAGAAATTCATTGACAAAATCGATCAGATTTCTCTATTTAAAGTTCTTTCAGTAAAACGAACTATACCACGAACATCGACCCATTGAGTTCTACAATATGAGATAGCTAACATTCGAAACGGTCACTCATACTTAGGAACTTTCATACGTTAATCCTAAAGAATTTCTCATTGAATTTATTAAATAGGTGAAAATAAAAATATGTTGTTTAGAATAGATATTATTACATGTATGAAGTTTGTTTTATCGAAAGACCATAACAATATTTAGAGATTTATGAGAATTTTTGTAGTTTTTTCGATAAAATATAAGATAAAATCAGATTTTTCTATAAAAATATAAATCGAATCACAACTCCACGAACCGACTTACTTTTGAGAAAGACAGAGAAAGAAAATGGTGGGTGATTGTTTACAGAAATACTCAATTACACCGACACCCATACCGTCCATCTAGGCCTCATGATCACAAATCGAAATTTTACATAGTGAAAAACTTCTCTGCCGCCTATGATGATCAGAATATATAGAAAGAAAAAAAGTTTCTTTCAAATTTTTATAAAGAATTTTTCAAAAAGAAAAGACTTCAATACCTCTTTAGTTACGATCTAAGCATTTAGTTTTGAATGAAAATGATTTATTATCAATAGATGATAAATCCAGTCATCATAGATAATACAACTAAAGATGATATACAAAAATGGTCAAAGAAGGTATTCATGCATTATTTCGATGTGATCAAATGAAAAAGTTACCCAATAATTATTCTGAACGTGTGAAATGTGCATGATATATTTTTTATTTACATTATGTTATTTCATTTTTTAAACGTTCAATATTTAAATGATTATTTGAAAGTAAATATAGCTTTAAAAAAACGCCAGAACTTCCGTTACAAATTCATTTGTATATATAAGGAACCGTTTACGAAAATCTGACAAGTAAGATTAAAAGAAATTATTTTATAAAATAAAATATTAATAAACCTCAAATTATAATTCTCACTGGGTTTTTGTTGTTATTCTAGAGATGAATGACATCTTTACTAACGAATATTATAAATATGACTGGGCAACCCTACCTGTTTTTGTAAACAATGCGCCCTCATTTCTAACACTCATTCGCTCATTACGCAAGATCATGCTTGTATGTTTGACAAGATATCTTGTACCGTTGTTGTGTTTTGATGTTGAACATATACAGTGAGTCCCAAAATTATTCAACCAGATGTAATTTGGATTTTTTTTCGTAGTCTTAAGTGCCATAAAGAATCCAAATGGTGATTTGAATAGAAAATATTGTTGCCAACAAGAATTTGAGAAAATGATAATTGTCATGAATTTTCCTAAAATAGGATTTCTAGAAAACCAAAACCATGGTTTTTCAACATCCAGAAGCCACAACAGAAGCCTTGTTTTAACAGTCTAGAATTATAGAGCAGCCAATTCTCTACAAAATGAGACGTCTCCGAGCTTTCTACGGCATTTCCTTCAAAAGTTCTAAGCGTCACAAAAATCGAAAAAATGAGGTTTTTAGTCGCTTTTCTCATAAATTTCACTTTTTTTCGTTTTTTGTGACGCTTAGAACTTTTGAAAGGAATGTCGTAGAAAGCTCGGAGACGTCTCATTTTGTAGAGAATTGGCTGCTCTATAATCCTAGACTGTTAAAACAAGGCTTTTGCTGTGGCTTCTGGATGTTGAAAAACCATGGTTTTGGTTTTCTAGAAATCCTATTTTAGGAAAATTCATGACGATTATCATTTTCACAAATTCTTGTTGGCAACAATATTCTCTATTCAAATCACCATTTGGATTCTTTCTAGCGCTTAAGGCTACGAAAAAAAATCCAAATTACACCTGGTTGAATAATTTTGGGACTCACTGTATATGAATTAACTGTGTTCATATTGTACTGCTAGCTATTTAACGGTAAAACATTCATATTTCAGTTCCTGTTCTACGGATTTTGATAAATTTTTTTCAACAAAACTTGTCACTATTCAGATTTTCTACCAAACATACCATTACATCTCTAGACTAGAATCAATCGAGGGTGCGGGTGTGGATGGGCCAAGTGAGGATTCAAACTCACACCTACAACCACACCCACGCACCCTACAGAAGCCAAAAATAAGTGAGGCTCAAGCGTTACCGGGCCTACAGACTCCGCTGCCACTGAATAGGATAGTCTATATCAGACAAAAACGAAAAGAATCGCAATTGTATAGCTTGGTTAGCGTCATAGGGTGACATCTGGCGACTTTTACAAATAATGGTAGGAATATGGTGAATAATTATTTGAATTGATGGACAACAATTGAAAACAGAATTGTATTGATTTAACAGCAGCAATAAAGAGATTATTTTTCATTTTAATATCGACATCCGAATGACACATCGGAAGAGTCGTAGTGTTTCTATGACGATATCCAACAAGAGAAATATTTTTTATTAATGCTGTAGCTCAAATGAAATCCTATTTGTAATATCAGATGTTGAATGATTATTTAAAAGAAGTTGACATTCTATCAATGAAATCAATCATTTAAAAATATACGAATTTTCCACACTGTGTTAATTATACAGTTTTTAATTTGGTTCATAAAAAAAAGCATTGTGTTGAATCTAATCATGTTAGATCGAATTTTTTTGTTGTATTAACATAGTTGTAGATTCACAAAAATGTTAAGAAAATTCTAAGAAATAGATCTCGTCAGAAAATATTTAGAGCACTATCCTGATAAAACAGAATATGTTCATATTTAGGTATACACACTAAGTTAAAATGTGTCGCATATGTCGTGGTTTACGACACAATTCACGACACATTAAAGCACGATACGTGGTGCTCGTTGCGACACATTTTGTCCACCAAGAGCACGACACATGCGACTCATTTTTTATTGGTTCTTCTGAAAACGCATACTATGAATTTTTTTCAATTTAATTCCATTATAATTATTTCTGTTCTGAAAACTCAAGCAGGTTACAGCTTGAGATCTTTCCAGCCTCGAGTTGGTCCGATCTCTGCCAGATCGATTCAGGGCAGTCCTCTCTCGAATATTTGTTGAGAGTGGCATTTTCTCGACTAATAAATTATCGAGATATAATCTAAAAAACAAATTATTGTGGAAATATTTATCTTTCTTACATTCAACCATGTTGCTTATGTATGGCTGTGCGTGCATAACAAAAACGGTGAATAAATAGTAAACAAACAGAACGCGACAAATTCATACACAACACATTCTAAGCACGACACAATAACTCACGACATATAAATGCGACACATTTTATGTTAGAGTGTAATTTTTTCTCGATTCGTATTAAGTATTGTGTTCCTTAGTTTTTGAAAATGATTTGGACGCTGAATTGGTATGAATGTATGTTGCTCTTGAAAAAGATTTAAGACTTTCGGATAGATTCACAAGACAAGCACATGCATTTGCAGCAACATACATACGCACAGAATTATATGCAAAATAAGAGTGTATTTTTTTTTCATCCTGCATTATTTAGAGTGAAGCACACCAATGGTTACACATTTCTTGCCTAGCAACTTCAATAATGTAGCATTTTAAAGGTATTCATACGCTCACTAACATTATTACTCTGCAAGTTCATTTTTCAAACATATTGCATCGAAAAAGAAGAAAAATTTCATAAACTCGTAAATGGAACTTTTACGTGAGAAAGGTATCGCTTTGTCCACCGAGCAATTCAATACATGTTTGAATGACATTATGCGTGATTTGACAGTGACTAAAGAGGCCAACAATCAAGAAAAATTTATTGATATGCTCAACAATGTTATTCAAGTGCTCAAACCAATAGAACCTGCTAGTTGTTATAATAAGCATCCCCTAATTATCCATGTTTTACATGATAGCTTTATTAAATTGCTTAACCAAGAAATGAACCAAAACGTCAAACATACACTAACAGAACTTGCTCAATTTTTTGAGCAATATGTTGCGCCGACCTTAGTGACATCTGGCAATAATAAACAAGTTTTGATTGATGGACTCGTACTATGTCTAGCAAAAAAAGTTGCTGGCAAGGCCAGCCACTTCTTCTTTTTCGTCACAAATGAACCTTGTCCTATAGAAGAATCACTGGACCGCTCACTTCATACTCTTTTACGTACTTTAGAAAACTATAAAGACGATAATACATCTCTTACATGGGTCGATATGCTAATTGATTGTATTTGTTCTTCTACGTTTGTTATTACTTTTCATTCTTTACACTCAAATGAAGATGATGATCTCAGTGAGAATCAGAAATTATTGCTTATTGATCGTGTGATGCAAGTTTATCAATACAATGACTTGAATACAGTTATTTATTTAATGCAAAGAATTTCTTCGCGTAGTCTACCTGTTTATGCTCAACTCTTATTTGAATTTATACCGCCAAGAAAATCAATACATGTCAGAGTGTTGCATCATTTCGTAAAAATGCTTCAATTTTTGGCGATTGACAATGATATAAGACATCAGTTTGTTAAAAATCATGAATTGATTATCGATTCATTGCTTGTTATCCTCCAAGATGATATTTTATGGGAAAATATCAATGACACCGACACTGAAGGATTATTCAATAATGCCAGCAATTATATCTTTTTGCTATCATTAGAACATGATCTTCTACCAATCATAAAATCAAAGGCAAACGTGGCGAAATGCATGCTAAGATTGACCACAGCACAAGCTGATCTTATGCAGTTCAACGGTTATCGCACACTGGCGATGATTATGACCGAAGAGGAATTAAAACAACTTGCTGAACCTGAAAAAATCACTGCCGTATTTATCAGACATATGAACCTCACGATCGATTTCATACAACATCGTCGTCGTCTTGAAAATCTTCTACTCTGTCTAAAAAGTAGGTTTAAATCTATACTTCTTTCTCATCGAGACTTTGCTGAGTTATTTACTTTGACAAGGTTTGGTTCAACATGAGTTGATTAGAGATGAATTCGCAAAATCTCAATCTGGTCTTCCATTATTGATCCGTTGTGCTACTGACTCCGAATTCAATCAAAGTGTTGTCAAACAGCGATCACTAGAACTTTTGCTTGTAATGACATTTAATGAGCAAGCAGCTAACATCATTCGAAATCAAGCCGAATTTCTTACTCACATTGAAACATTGTCACATTCTGAAGAATGGGGTTTACAACGTGTCGCTGAAAGTATCTTGTGGCAGTTGAAAGAGAGCGACTCGATTGGAACACCAAAGGTTGAAGAGACAAATCAAAATGAAAGTAATGACAAGTCTTTCATAAACAGAAACAAAACAGACCTTGCTGTGACCAATAACGAATATGAATTTGATATTATGATAGTAAGTAGATGCCCGTATAAATTTTAAAAATAGACTACATCGGCACTCTGATCGTGCACCTTTATTTCATTAGAGAACCCGAAGATAATGAACATTAATAGAATTCAACATTTTGTTTTAGAGCTATTCACATGATGATAAACAAATAGTCTACCAAATTGCAGATCAACTTGAAAAAAATAATTATCGCATTTGGCTAGATCGTAATAATATGTACGGTTCTGCAACCCGGGCCATGGCTCATGCTATTGAAAACAGCGAAGTAAATCATATAAATAACGGTTTTAAAGATGTTAGTCTTAATAGTTTGTTTTCATTTGCATGTCGGATTCGTACAAACAAAGTGGATTCTGCGAAATGGAAGCGAATTATGCCTTTCAAAGGAAACGCTGCCTCATCCCATTAATCGTCAAAGGCCCATATCGTGCAGATGGTTGGCTTGGTCTCATCATTGCAAACAAGATTTATACTGATTTTCACAAATATAATAACTTTAACGAGGCATATAGTAAGGTTATTCAAGAAATCACTAGATATCGAAATAAACCAACCACAAAAATATCACCGCCAATTAACATTTCGACTCCGATAGTACACACTATAGATGTCAAGCCTGAAGCTGCGGCTAGGTAAGTGAAAACTGTCAATTTTACATAAAACTAAACTATTTAGTTTTCGTGTTAACAAAAAAAGGACTCCTCCAATGACTCGAACTTTACCGCCGGAACTTCGACTTTGGTCTACACATGATGTCAACTATTTTTTGGAAATCAATAAATTTGAAGTTCTACTTCCAATATGTGCAGGAATGGACGGTTCTACATTGTCTGGACTACATATCATGTGTCAGATAAACTCCTATGGAATGTACGAATCTCTAAAAGCAGAACTAGCTCGATCAAATGCATCAGCATTACCAATTGCAACGTATCTAAAATTCTTGGAAGAAATTAAAAAATATGTCCCTACAGCTCCTGTCTATCCGAACACTGTTTCACTAACATGCACTCTAATGTAGATTTATACCTATAGAAAAAGAAATAGTTTTCCCAATTTCCTCAATAAAGCAGAGAATAAATATTATTTTGTGAAAATCCAGCAGAAAATGTAATCAAGCATAACCCTCAAGAAATTAGTGCTATGATGTCACTTGAGGATGTGGGTGTATGTATCCATTTCATCTACGCTCACACTCACACCCCACACCCACACTCTCTTCGGACAATCAAACGCTTCTGCAAGATGATTTTCAAAACTGATTCTAACAATCTTTTAACACCTCCTGGTCGTTCACAGGAATCATTAAAAAAGTCTCCTCATAAACTTGCCATCAAATGTAAAAGCTCCAATACAACTACTCGACAATTTCTCAAGGAGCTTTACGCCTACGAATCTGCAAAGTGATAGTCCAACCGGCTATTACCAAAGCACAAAGGCCAAATAGGTTCAGTTCTTAAATTAGATGTGGAACAATTTTCAAAAAGAAGAAGGTAATAAGTATTTCTTAACTTTTTGAATGACTCCTTCAGTCCGAATTGTATGTGGATGTCTAGGTGGTGTTGAAAGATTAATAGAGCCAATTTTGGAAATCACCGTGCACTAGCGTTTGATTGTCCGAAGACCTATAGTACTGTTTAAGTCTTGAAAGATGTTTGTTGGATCTTCTACATTTTCGCTTTTAGAAAAAACCTTGATTCAACAAACAAACTGTATTAAAGTCATATGATTTTATATAAAATTAAATGAAGAATCTTTTGAAAAAAATCCAAAGTTGAAGAGTCAAGATAATAAAGGAAATAGGGACAAAATACTAATAATGTCATTATTTATGGTACACCCGTTAATCACGTTTCTTCTTCATAATTCATTTTTTATTCACGAGTTCTTTCCAGGTTAAATGATATAATCCATATACGGTCATTTACTGTGTCCAAGATTACTAAAAAAATACGGTCCGTTTACGTGTCTTATGACATAAAGTTACGATGAAAATATGAATAACTGTATTCATCGACTTGGATTAGCTTCTAGAGCTCGAGCAAAAGTATTTGTACTTGTCTTTTTCGTACTTACACTTTAGTATAAAAACGTGAATTTCGTACTTTTACTTGGAGTACGAAATAATATCTTTACTTTATTTGAATTATTTTTCTGTTGCTTTGAAATTTTCACAATTATTCATGATGCTAGAGGTGATAAGTGAGTTTCAACTCTACACGATGGCCTTAGGGTACACTGATACATTTCTCTTGTGAAAATTTTAAGCTTAATTTTATTATCTGCTTTTTATTCTAATCTTGTCAAAGCAGATTTTCATCCTCAACAAGATTATCGAATAGATTTACGATAACAACATTGTGTATTGAACTTTCTTAATTTGATGAAATCGAATTATAATGATAAAAATTACGAAAAAGTTGTCAGTGGACTTTGATTTGATTGAATGGTAGAAAATAACTGTCTCTAACATTATCAAAGAATGAATGATTAATTCTTAAGTCAGATTAACAGTGCGATATTTTTTAAATTTATTTGAAAAAGATTCTTACAAGCAAAAAACAGGGGACAATGACACAACTCGTACTATCTGTCTATAAGGTGAATATCGTTGATGAAAAATTCAGAAATAAAATTCAACAATTGATATAGTATTGAAAAACACTCAGTTTACTGATAAATCATAAAAAAAGATTTAATTCAATGTGATATTAGTATTAGATCACCTCATAATCCACTTTTTCTGTTACCATGTATTCATTCTTACGAGGGAATATTCCCAAGTGATTCGCACCGTTTGAGCTCATATTTTGCTCACAAGTGGATCTCAGTAAGGTTAGAGAAAACCTAAAAGGGTTCGTGCCATTGCACTTTTAGACACAAGTTATACTCGCTTTACTGGATTTTCGAATCATTTTAAGGTATTGACTGGAAAATCGAATATCTGTATTTTAACCTGACACTTCGTGTATAGATAGATATAATCATCCTTAGAATATCCTTA
>CAJNOL010001349.1:9920-61747 GCA_905250125.1 Rotaria sordida | reverse complement strand
TCCTCTGCTAATCCACATACACACCCCACCCACACCCACACCCTCAATGTAACAAAACATACAATAATTGATGCAGTAAATGGATTCATTATAATTAATGAAAGATATATATTCTATTAAAAACAAATAGAGAGATATATTTGTGATGAATTAAGAAAGAAGGCCCATAAAATATCACAGCCATATATCGTTGCAATATTAAACTACAAAACCGATCATACTGTACAAAATTATGAATATTAATTAAATCAATAAAAATGAAATAAAGAAAAAATACATTTTTCTTGTTCAACAATAAATTTTTCTACACAGTGAAAATACTACATATACATTAGTCATTAATACACACTACAATTTAATCAGAAATAGAAAGTGATAAGCGCTAGATCATGTGTTCGATATATGGTATAATACAGTAACCAGGACTTCAGATGGATTGAATTATCTCATTCCATCATATTCCATCGGACGAATTTTTTCTTTTTGAATCATCCGATGGGATACATCAACATGCAGACAATAGCACATAATTCACGTGATGAAAAGCGTTCTTGACACAGGGCATACCAAAAGAATAATATATAATTATTCTTTTCTCTATTTGCTACTTCATTTTTTCATATCGATGATAAAAAGAATTAATTTTTCATTTTTTTTTAATTATTTCATTCTTGTTTTGGCCAATCTACTTTTTGTAATTATTTCAATTCTACATAAAATATTTTTTCGAATTAAAATCTTGTTCTTCTTTATAATTTATTATTTAACTGAAAGATTTTCTGAAAAAATAGATGTCATTTTCTATTTCTTGATAGAATATATTTGAAAATTTGATTTAGTATCGAAACGATAAGCAGTGATCTTTTATCATGAATTCATTAAAAAGTTTTATTGTATGAAATATATGAAAAAAAATTATTGAAAACATGTAAGATGATTTCATATCCAATTAGTAGATTGTTTTGAATATCAAACCATTGAGAAAAGAAAGGAATGTGATGAAAAAAATAATTGTTTTTGAAAAGAAAAACCTTTGATTTTTTGCAAAACCTGAACAAGCAAATTCATCAAATAAATTTATTATTCAAAAGTTTTTGTTATTAATGAAATTTGGTTAAGCTCTTAAAAAACACTTTCATTTGTCTTAAATTAAATCAACAATATTTACCATTGACAAACCTACATGTGCCTCCATGATGATGTGTTAATCGTTCTTTGGCTTATGATCACATCTCTATCACGCTTTAAGCAAAAGATATTGCTAACAATTCGTGTCGTCTAGTTCTTTTGTGTGACACATCTCTATAGGATAAAATATGGACGTATTGACTCGCGTTTGTATTACGCTATGTTTGGCTCACTTGTGACGACCAATGAAAAGTGATGATAATAAGAGATATTATTTCTTTATTCTTCACATAACACTTGTTGTAGTATTTTTAATATTAAGTACTTCAAGCTGAAACAAAGTACAGGAGGTACTTTGTAGAATAAAAAAGCAATTTACTATTTTTTATGCCATTATTTAAAGATTATTCATTTTTCTCTTATTTATATATTTTAGTTATAATAGTAGATAGAGCTAAGAAGATTTTTTTTCTTTTAGTTCCATCGAATAGAATTCATATTTGAAATTTCTGTTTTTTTATATTCACTTTACTCATTTATTGTTGTTGAATTGTACATATACACGAATATATTTCTATTAAAAATCTGAAATAATAATAACTTTTTTTTTCAATCTTTTATGGCGGTACTTAGGAGTACCTTATCATTTAGAATGAAGCGCCAACAAGTACCTTTTTATACTTTGTTGTGTACTCAAAAAGTGAGTACACTCTAGAATCGGTCAGTGTGTCCGGCCGGCCGTCCGTCCGTCCGTCCGTTTACACGATAACTTTTGAAAGGAGAGTTCGATCGCGATGAAATTTTCTACACAGTTCAGTCTTAACAATATCTCGGTCGAGTTCGAAGATGAGAAGGATTGGCCGAGCCCTTCCTGAGTTATTGCAAAAATACTCATTTTTCCCTATGAGAAGATAGACCCTTCTCTGCTTTCATAAAAAACTTTTCCTATCATAGTCATATAAAACCCAACTATTATATACCATTCGATAGAGAATTTCACGAGCTACAAAATGGTATATAAAACATAAGGAAACAAGAAAGTTAACTCACCTATTGCAAAGATAATTAAACAGAATTCGGTTCTGTTTTCGTCTACGCTCTATGTGATCTACAATTAGAGCTCTATCTTCCGATCACAGAGATGATAGTTCGAGGTTTTCTGGGGTGGAGAACTTGAATCTGTGTTCCATTCGCCTGGAAATCTCATTGGTTGAGCAGTAACCAATAGAAATCAAGTTATAGGAAAAACGAGTTTCTTAGGGTAAATCAAGGTGAAGAGTTCAAATCTGAGCTGTATTCACCCGCAAATCCTATTGGTTGAGCAGTAGCCAATAGAAATCAAGTGTTTATAGACAAGGTTTGCCAGGATAATTTGTATGTCCGCACATCCTAGGATGACTCATCTGTCTCATTCACTTTTTGAAGTACACATAACTCTCGGATTTAAATCCGAGGTTTCCACATTTATTTTAGATTTCTATTAAAAACGCTGCACTTGTTGTGACATAGAAGATAAATACAATGGTAACTATATTTCAACGCGTTAGTCTGAAAGCAGCTGTTGGTCTCTCTGCACTTGTTCCAATTAGTAATGGTCTATTAGGGATTATTAAAGGCCCTGCAATGCTCGAAAAAGCTATTCGTTGCACTATACCATTGGACAGCCATTTTCGTTACTTGTCAGGTCTTCCTCTTGCCATGGGAATACTATTATTACGCAGCTTGCCTAATATTGAACATGATGGGAGTGATTTACGTCGTGTTACATTACTTATATTTATTGGTGGATTGGGACGTTTATGGGGCTTAATTACGTCAGGTTATGATACCAATACAGTGATAGTGACATTATCGGAGCTGTTTGTATTACCGTTAGCATGTATCTATCAAAACCACATACAAAAAAAAGTTTTGTGTTCACATAAAAAATCTTAATGTTTTTTTTCAGCCAGATAAATTTGTCTCTTTTGCTTATCGAATGAATTCATACGCTAATTAGAATGTATCTATGATTTAACTAATTTTATAAGAAATTAATTTAAGGTGAAAATAACAATTAATGAATATAATCTTAACTTGATTTTCTATTGAATTAGTTAAAATTGATTTTATTTTATTGCATCTTACGATTTTATTTACTAAATAAATTTCTATCAGGTCACACATTTTTTCAAAATCAAATCACAGCTCTTAGCAGCAGAGAAGGCGGGTGTGGGTTTGGGTGTAAAGGTATTCTGTGGGTGCACTGACACCTACACCCTTCTAGGAATCTTAACAAGAAGTAAACTAGTTTTTTAATATGATTTACGAAACAGCAGACTTTGAAGTATAGGAGACCTAAGTTTCGTGGTAAATGAGTGAACATCTGCAGAGAGATGAAAAGATCAAAAATAGTCTATTCGTACTCTGTCACATCCCTAACAAAAAGTAAATCGAATTTTTTGAAAAATCTGGGCATGATCAGAAAAACCTTTGGATAGAGATTTTCTAGCCTTCAGAGTCATTCACAGAATGTACCGTTTAGTTTTCAAAAATGCTGTCTCAATTTGCAAATTTTTTAAACTGAAATGCA
This sequence comes from Rotaria sordida, assembly GCA_905250125.1. Classification (NCBI taxonomy): domain Eukaryota; kingdom Metazoa; phylum Rotifera; class Eurotatoria; order Philodinida; family Philodinidae; genus Rotaria; species Rotaria sordida. The sequence goes on along the minus strand of CAJNOL010001349.1, from coordinate 58,047 downwards.
TGTAGTGAAAATCGATGTCTATTTTTTTGGGTAACGTCCCTAACGCTACTTTTTTAGTAATATCTTCTTTGAACAACGGTCTATAAGGCTGTTTTTTCAGTGTACTTAGAGTAACTTAACATACATGTGGCACATAAAAACTAGCTCTAGGAAAGTTCATTATCCAGAGATATACGCATTATAGTTTTGCGAAATCACGTCCCTAACGAATGAAATGACGCATATATATGGACAAATATTACTTTACTAGATACTCTTCCAAAAGAGAGTTCCGTGTGCTTCTCGAAGTAGGACTTTGTTTATTGGTCACAGCTGATCTCAATTAGACTAAAAAAGAGTTTAAAATGATTCATAATCTTTGGTCTCCTTTCTGAAATTATCTCTATTTTACTAAAATTTCAGTTTATAGAAAAATGTTTATAGAGAAATAAAATTATGAAATTTCGAAGAATAATTTTTCCACAAATACCTCTGATGAGCGTCAGAATATCATGAAAGTTTTAGTTTAAATGGCCACTTTATTTTTGGAATATCTGTTCAACACTGAGGATGCCGAAAAAAACACAATTATAAAAGTTGTATTATTTTTCTTCATTTGAATAATTACAAAGTGTAGCGAACACTATTTTGAGATAGAAAAATACAATAATAATTGTTTTTTTTATACAGTCTGAACGTTCAAACAACGGTCAGAGCACATTGCGTCGTTCTCTGTGGCTGTATGACTTTTTCAGCGATAGTCAACTTTCGTATTGCGTATTTTGCTGCTATTGATATAGGTACCAACTTTGACTTTCTTGATTGATGTTTGTTGTCGATGAATAGCTCGAATTTCGACAAGTGTCAAACATCGTTTAAAAGCCTTGAGATTGGCTATACGAGCTTGGCTAGATGTTTCTGATAAGTTGTTGTCAGGTTTGCGTATTAACAGAATATTAAGTAAGGAATAGTATTTACGTAACAGACAAAGAGTTATATGATATTGGTCGAGTTTTGAAATACATTGTCCATCGATCCATATTTGATAATTAGACCGAGAATCAGTTCTAGTCAAAACGACATGAACCCATCGATCAGCGATCGATACGCTTTTTCCATTGTCGGAATGATATTTTTCATTACTACAAATCAAGATATTCAGGCCTTTGACGTTACAATTTCCAATTTGTATATTTAAAACATATTGATGTGGTAAGAAGAGCCAAAAAGAGAAAGAATGAGATGAGTCACAGAACGATAAAGAATAACGATGTTCAAACAGATGTTCATAATCAGATGAATCTCTTGAATAAGTCCAAGGTAGAAACTGACATTCACTTGATCGAAGCTTGATAGGCAATAATGATTGATCGATATTTAACTTCGATAGATAGTAATTTTGGTTGGAGTAAGAATAGAAGGCACTCGAAAAGGATTTTACTGAACGTTTTAATGATCGAGAAAACCATTGATTGAGAAAATCTTTGTCGTTCATAATGAAAGATCGCCAACGGCTGCAGACATACGACATTCGGAGAAGATCTATCGGCTGATCTATATACTGGATGATATGATACAATAACTCACATGGCAATCGATCCATTTTGTCTTTTGATATTCGTTTCGTGAGAGAAAATGTTGTGCATAATAGTATATCATCATATATATATATAACCTTTCGTTGTTCATGCTAAACATACATCGGACGTGTATTGTTTTCCAAGTCAGTTATTAACCAGTGAATGCCGACGCCTCAAATGATATTTATTCTTTTTCTGAGAACGTACAAATAATATTGTTCATACGTAATACCTATGGAATGGGATGAGATAAACAAGTGTAAGTGGATGAATGTGAATGTGAGATAGACATGAATATAATACTCTATCCATATCCACATTCGCACTTGCCCTTCACATATAATAACTTACGAGAGAAGTACCCCAGCTGTTTAAATTCTTTTGGCTCCATTTTATGGTTGTAAGTAGGTTTCAGTGAGAATAAGAAAATCCTAGGAGCGTTTGTACCCATGGCTCCTCCCTCCCAACATATAATCAAGTCTATGTCAATAGAATAGGCTTTGAGCGTTAATTATGTATTAGAAACTTGGTTACAGACACCATTTTATCCAGATTTCAGATCGTAACTAGACTGAATTGAGAAGTACTGAAGATTCAAGAGCTAAGTATTCGGGTGTGAGTGTGTGTATTGTCTTCACACGGAGTACATCCACACTCACACCCACCCAAACATGAATTCTTTATTCGAATTGCTCGAGCATTTCCTGTACTTAAGAATTTAAGTATCATGAACCCTATGTCACAGAATAATTGGTATTTTAATAATAATAACCATTCATATACAATCGTTGAATATCTTCATCCCGTTTCACTTGATATTACGTTTGTGCATACTGATTATATTGAGCACTTTTTAATGGAAACAAAAACATATTTATCTCGTCTAAATGAACTGAAAGTATGCTATGATGGATTAGAAATTGTTACAGAAAACTCTACACGGGATGTAACACGACGTAATTGTGCCAATGTAAAACAATTAATTACTGAAGATACATTAGTGTACTCACAAATTTATTATTTGATTAAATAAAAAATTCTCAGAGTATTCTTATTTTATTCAAGAGAAAGTAAGATATTGATAATGAATGATTGTCATCAAAAATATAGTTATTGAGAATAGAACAGCTCATATTAGTTACTTGGTTGTAATGTAATAAGTGCAATTATCTAGATTAATGGTAATCTCTCCTTTGTTTTTTGTTTTCTAGACGCGAGGAACTATATCCTTATATTGTATTAATTAGAAAAAAAAACATTAAGAAAGTGGCAAAATGAACAAAAGATCAGCTATTTGTAGATGAAATAGTAGAATGATCAGCGTGTTCGGCTCAGAAATTCGTATCGATTGCTTGTCCACACTGAGTCTATCTCAAGATGATGACATTTAATATAGTCTAGTCTCAAGAAAGAATCGTTACACATCCTTTATATGATAATGGCCACAAAATAGTAAAAATAAGATAGATCAACAATGACTATTATACTGCTGACGGGCCGATAACCGGCATCAGTTTTATCTCTGGCGCGGCTCTTAAATAATAGCATGATGTTTGTATACTTCTGTTTTGTTTTATATATCGGAAGCTACCAAACTGAGAATGATTTATCAATTCTGTCTGCCTACAAGGATGACTCGAGTCTGCAACGTGTCATTCATTACTCCAATTATCTATGTTTATTATTTTATGTTCGTGTTTTGGCTTAATTATTTTCTTCATAATAAAAACAAAAACCTCTGAATTGATGAAGACCAAATCTTTAGTAAAAAAACAAAAAAAGATAGAAGCGAAAAGATCTGTTTCGTACGAGATTAATGATTAATATACGTTTACAAAAATTTCTTATGGATCGTTGATCATAAAATATAGTGTCAATTAGTGAAGTGATTTTTTTATGAGAAGAGAACGTTCTCAACAATGTGATTATTACACTTGACTTGTGTAAATGACTTTGATTTATAGCACTGATCATGAGAAATAAATTTTACGAAAACGCGACTTGTTTTTGGAGAAAAATGTTTTCAATAAGATTGGGAACATGATGTATAATTAAAAAGATAATAGTTTTTAAATTGTTTCAGGAGTGTAAGAATTAGTCTAAGAAGAGAAATCTTAAAAAACATTTTGTTAATATATAAGATAAACTCATCAACTCAAAAATGATTAATTTCAGTCTTATTTAATATAACTCAATTTCTTGAAGTTCTTTCAATTGAAGTATTGTTGTGAAAAATCAACTTTATTTCTAAATTGCATGCTTGAAACTCAATTAGAATCTTTTAAAGATAATAATTATACAGCTAAATGTAAGCATATAACCAACAACACAACAATATCTACATTATTCATTCTATTAGATTAAAACAATTCAAAAGAAATAATTCCGATAAAAAACATACGAAATAATGACTATTCTTTTCTTACTGTAGTAGGATTAAATAAATATTGAACAGAATAAAAATGTACAAAACTTGGATTAACAGTATCGGTTCATAGCATGTGCTATTAACAGCAACACCTTTAACAAGAAAATAAAATTAATTTTTAAATTAAAAAAAATTTTAAAATCATACAAATAGATAAATTGATAAAGATAAAATGTCAAATGAATAAATAAAAATACAACACATGTGATAGATGATACACGGCCCCTCACTAAAGTACATCTAAGTTTTCTTCTTTAAGATGAGATTTTTCAAGAAAAAGTGAGAGTACGGTCAGGAAGAAAACAATTTTCTCTATCGACTTATATAGAAACAATTATTTGATCGTACGAAAAACATACAGTCTTGCATTTCATATCGATTAGCTATTCTTTACATACTTCATTTGATCGGATGTGAATCATCATAAAAGAGTACAAAGGAAAATTCGCCAGTATTCACACACACATTTAATGGGATTATTTAGATATTAACTCATCAAGGAGTTTTCAAGAGAAAAAGTTTGGAATTGATGCTTCTTGATTACAAGAATTGAAGCGAGAGGCGTCTCAAAGATTATGTATTCCGTAGCAAAAATTGTCTTTGGAAGACATAATATTAATCCAATATAGTGACTGAGTGTTGGGATGTAGTTCATGTCATAACGAATAAACACGTATTCCTTCAGAGCATTCTCGTCAGCCTCTTTATGGAAGTTCTAAAAGATGACTCACCAGAAAAAACTCAACTTCTCAAAGCAGATAGATCTTGAGAATAGAGCAAAAGTTATCACAAAGTCAAAATTTTCGGATGTTCCTTCCAGGACACACCGGATCGCAATGGCTAAAAATGACTCTTTTTATCGCTCCTCTTTCTCGCTCGCAAGGAATTTCATAAGACTGGAAATGTTTTTACAGATATCGAACCTCATTTGAGTGCCTGCTTTTTTAATTTCTTTTTATTCCCTTTTGTTCGAATAAACGCTACAAAATACTGAGAACGGCTTGAGAAAATGTATAAAATTACATGTTTTTTTTTTACTATAAGTTTTTCAGTAGATCCTCGCAAAACTCGAAGGTATATCATATTTTGAAACAAAAAAAAGGCATACTAAACACTTTCTACTATTACTAATATTAGAATTTTAAAAGAAGGAAGTCGGAAGGAAAGCTTATAACCTTCGAGCAGAAAGTCATAGCGATCTGCGGTTTTCACTATTCAGTAGAAGACAATCGGAGCACATCTCGATGCATGAAAGTATTTTCCGAAAGTACTTGTTCTGGGCTAATTTTAGTAGACGAAATTAAGAGCAAATTAGTGACTTTTCAGAGGAAATTTTTTTCACTAGATTTGTGTTCCTATACGCCCTCTTCACAGTGGTATCTAAGCAATGTTGAGATTTTGCTTCCTTGAAACGTTAGAGGTCTTTTAAGAGAACAATTACATGTAAGACACTCTTCACTGAAAAGAGAAAAACCAATCACAATATAGGTTTTCGATTATACTAATCAACGTGAAAGGGTTTATTCTGTTTAAGGCTTAAAGTGTTTAGTCTCTCTCGATGCATGAGTCTATCAATATGCAACACTATAGTGCTTCGACAGGAAATTCAGGGTAACGGTTGCTTGTTTGATCAGCTTTCTTGCAATGTTCGGTTGGTTATTTTACGACTATACTTAGATATCTGTTAGAGAACAATATAGACTATATAATGATATTATAATATTAGCAGATTATGATATTGGCTTTGTAGGAGACATAACTTAAAATACATGTGAAACGAAGTGTGACATGAATTTTATCAATTTTTTAAGTTTACCTACTGGCTAAAGAGATACTGTTTGAGATGTCACTGTTTAATAAAATTTATTCAATGTTATTGTCGGCATTTATATTAATGTCTCATCTGCAGGTTTTACATGATTTATAAACCCTTCTGACAAAGGATTGTCATTATTGAGCATATTGCAGTATTCATAAGAATGTGCAATCATTTATTTGCCTTCTTTTGCTTGCGACTAGTACCAAGATGATAACCACTATGACCATGATTATGACTCTCCCAGTTGGGACCAATGTTCATTTTCTTTCATAATAGAGTCATAGATAACAATTAAACGAAACACTATTGGCAAATGATAGCAGCTGTGTTCGGGTATATAATGGACTTGTAAAAATATAATAAATACGTAACAGTGAATTTGAAAAAAATCAAAATAAGTCCAAAGATAGTTATACGTGGAAATGAATGATTATTTATATTTACTAATAGCTGGTACTTTTTGAAATAGTCTTAATTGTAGCTAGGGTTCGGCTCAATACATCCAGAGCAACAATACATGATAAATATCTTTGGTTGTACAGAAAAAAACAAAAGACCAAAAACATCTATAATTAAAAGTATCAAAATGTCTTCTTTACTATTGTGAGCAATTACAAAAGTCATTTTTTGAGAGATAAATCCTCGAAAGATATACTGCATACTATATATAGAAGTTTGATTTCTTTCCTTTTCGATATGGACTTGGTTTACAAATCAGTCAAATCTAACACCTGAAACGAAATATAACATCTTGATAGAACAAGCACTATATAAATAAAACGACCTGTCATTGGGTCAAGGTAATATTATAATAATAATTGTTGAACACATACAAATACATTCAGCTGAACTGATTGATGCTTTTGTATTTGATCTTTACAATTATTTACATAAGAAACGTATTAATAACTATCTTTCTGATCCTGCACCTATTTATATACACATAGCACTAGAATTTACTAGAAGAGATCTCAAAACATTTGTTGATGCCGTACAACGAAGTTCTTTTGGTGAATAAGAAACTCAAAACAGAAGTTTATCTTAGTCAAATGAATATACTAATGGATAGTGGAGTGTTAATACAATTTTATGCTGAATTTAATGCAATTACAATTGAACTAGTTAATATGTTGGAATTGATTGAAAATGATTGGTTTAATAAGATATGGAATGATTTCTATCGTATCAAAAAAGTATCAGATCGAGATGTTAATCCAATTATTGGTTCAACTCGCACAAGCATGTGATATGTCATTATTGGAATTGCATCAACAAATCTCCTTTGTCAGTCAGAATTCGTCATATAATGATAATAGTAGAACTTGGCCTCGTGAGGTATATAATTATAATCTATTATTCAAAACTAAGTTGTATTAAAACTGAATATTCATCGAATTCTAAGAAGATGCTGTTTATTGAGACGGATATTGATGAAGAATTTGAGAAAGAAATTCACCAAACTTAATGAAATATCACATTTATGTCTTAGAAGAAACTTTTTTTTTTGATAGTATTCAAACAGTTTCGAGTAGTAGCAATTACAGTGGAAAAATCAAAATTCTCACTCAAATTAGTTACTAAATGGCTTAACTTGTCGATTTAATATTAGCGTGTCCTTGTGGCGTATATGATAAACGCATCTGGTTGTTTATTCGAACGATAAGTGGTTTTGATTTATTCATTATTCATGTGCATTTTCTAATATCTTATTTGTTAAAGTATGAGTTTGACATATTTCTATCATTTATCCTTCATCATATTCAAATCACATACTGAACTAAAAATTTAGTTTTATTTAAAAAATAGTAAATTATTGAAGAAAATTATTAAGTTCAACAAATATATTACTTTTAATTGAAAATATTTTCATTTGATACTCATTCATTTCGATCTTTTCGTTTCCTCTTTCATTCATAGTCTGATTGATATTATCAACATTAGAAGTTTGTTGTTCTTCTTCTTCCAGAAATTCTTCAATCATAAGTAGAAATGGATCAATTTCATTTAATAGTCGTTTCTGTCTCAAGAAATTAGTAAATCCATCAGATTTGAAAAGGAAACTATGGAAAGAGTTCTTTAACTTATCGTTTGAGAGATCGACTTGTTCGTTAAAAATCTATGCTACACTGTGAATTTAATCAAAAAAATTTCTTTCATCAAAAGAATATAGATAATGATTAGCTGCTTTGTTTTTAAACTTTTATACGAAACAAGACATGAATGTAATTGAAAATATCGAAATCATGAATCATTCAATGTATCAATTCAAAGTTCATAAACGAATTATTGAATTCTAAATTATTATTTTTTACTTGTTTATATTTTAAAAAAGAACATTTTATAGATGATAATTATGAACAAAAAATAAATTTAATAGAATCAATTACACGAATATAACTTGAAATGTAATTGTTTCTCTCACATTATACAATTTTCTTTGTATTTCTATTATTTTCTTTATTAATTGTTGATCTTCTGATATATTTCTCTTCACTTGTAATGTTATTTTCTTCAATCGATAACATATATTTGCAAATTTCGTCCATTCATTTGCATTTAACAATTTTTTGAGAGTGTATTCATTAATAATGATGAGATGAATATGTCGAACATTATGAATTTCTCTGATAAAATCAATTATTATCATTAAAAAACATGATTTTTGAAATTTCCAACATTCATACATTGGAGAGAAAGAAAGATGCCTAATATCAAGCAGAAAATATTCAATTGTATAATTTCTAAGGTATTCCATATTGTGTTCATTGATATGATAATGTTTACAAACCGGTCCATTACAACGAATTTCGAATCGTTTAATTGAACTCCAAAATTGAGAACAGATTTTATTCAACATATCAAAATTGACTTGATTGTCATACCATAGACAAAGACGAATTAAATTAGGAAAATATTCTTTGTATTCATTGATTGAATTCATTGATTGATAGTTGAGAAGAGTCAATGAAATAACGTTCATAAAAATAATTGACGAGTTTAATTCTTTCATTTTTGAGAACGAATTTGTATTAAGATGTAAGGAAATAATTTGTTGAAGTTTAATTTTTCGAATAATCATATTGATAAATACATAAGAAGGTTCAGAAATATGTACTTTTGTTTTATATTTATGTACGAAAGAAAGAATATTGTCCGAAAATGCATTGATTGCGTCGTTTAATGAAAGATATTTGGTTATTTCAAAAATGACTTCCCAACACAAATCAGTTCTAGTAGTAAAGTCAAATGACTAAAACGAAATTAATTAAAGATATATGAAGTTATCAAAGACTTACTAAAATTTGTTCATTTTCATCGAATTCTTCCTTCAAATTGATCAATTCCCCTAGTAAAGTTTCACGAGTTAATTTTTCTTGAGTACATGTTAATGTATCACCATTGAGTAATATTTTGACTTCATATTCGGATGTTAATGACCAATCTTTTGCTCTTGCAGATCGTCGCATAATTCCAATAAGCATTGGACATTGTTCAGCAAGAGAAATGTTCAAGAATTCAGTAGAAAATACTTCTCTCCAGATTTGTATCAACCTATTTATTTAGAAAATAAAAGTTTTTCAAATGAATATATAGTAAAATGAAGGAAATCAATCGCTTACTTATTTTTATTTAATTCAAATGTAATATCCCAAGGCCAAACAATATAATTTTCAAGTAAATATTCAATAATAATTTCCGAACAGAATATATTTAAACAAAATATATTACTAAATATGCTCCGATCATGATGTATATAGACAAGTACTGGACGATGCTAAAAAAGAAATAATCTTCTGTATTTTATATAATGATAAAAGGAAAGATAAACGAACTTCTTTAATCACTTTTGAAGTGAAAGCTGCTTGGCAAGCATCTTGAAGTGAACCCGGAAAAAACATCGGGCAAAAATTGTAACGACTGATAAAACATGAGTTAAAACATTCAATATCAACAACTTCATTTTTACATTCATCAGAATCTTCGATTAATATAAAAGTTAATAAATTTAATTATTTTTGAAATTAGTAACTTACAAGAATCATAATCAAAAGTATTATCATCACTTATTTCTTCATCATCATCCTATATAAAAAAAAGGAAAATGAAAATTTGCAGATATCTCCTAAATTATTTTTTGTAAACTTGAAAGGTATACTTACAAATGTAGTCGATCGTTTGATCATTATCATCAGTAATAGAGATTCACAATTACAAAAACAGATATTTGTAGAAAAAAAATGATCTTGTCAATTGAATTATTATTTTATCATATTGGAAACGAGCAAGTTTATTTTTCCAAACAAAATAAAATGTGTCATACTTTTTTAAATATTTATATATGTGAAGAGAATGAATCGGAGACAAGACAACAAATCGGACGTGTTCTATTTCTCTACTTTCGAACTCACATATCCTGCTACTATGTCTGGACTATAGTCCAAAACATGTAAATACCTATCATGTCTAGTCTGTTTCGTCTGTTCAATCCGTTCAAACTGTAGTCAGCGGAACAGAGAAGCAATTACAATTAAATCACAGATTGTCACTAATATAAGGCGTCTAAATAATAAAATAATACTTGATAATGTCAATGGATAATGCACTTGAGAAAAGAGGAATAAATATCAAATATTGTGTGAGTTTACTTCGTCATATTTTACAAGCTTTACAAATCCCACATATTATACATATTTACAAGGAGAACTTTATTTAACAAGGAAAACAATATAAATTTTTGGTTTTTTATTCAAATATGCAACGAGATTATTTAATTTATCCTTCAATGATTGGAGTTCAATGAAAAGTTATATGGTTATATAATAATCCTTTAAATGTTTTATCTAATCAATATAATGATTTATCAGTATGCCTTTGGTATATATCACCATTACATTCATTACATGGTACCTTTGGAATACAATATGCTCTTCTTGATAAATGGAATAAATGGATAGCTGTTAGTCGACAACGATTTACATCAATAGTTACAGATACTAAAAAAAAAATTCAACAATAATCACTGTTCAAGATGTTTCATCTGAAGTAATTCCAATTGTTGTTTTTTATTCAACTTTACGTTCTGTTACTGTCAACTGTCCTATTTCGGCAATGGAAGGTCAAGGTTACGTACCTTACCATTATTTCATCAGATGCCATTTGTTCTTAGATAAACAAAACGATAGATTGATTCATTTTGTACTTAATAATTACATTAGATTTTGAGAACTATACATCAATTCTAAAAGTCTAAATAAATTGATTATCATAATGAAAGATCAGTTAATATTTCTATTAATCCAAACAGATAATTCCATTTCGTGCTTATCAATATATTTCATACTAAATAAAAGATTTAATTTATATGTTTCTTTTTTTAAATCAAGAATGAAAATAATCATAATCATTTATTTTGCATAAATAAGCTTCTAAATTCAATAATTTTGGTAAATAATTTAATAAATATAATAAACCATTTGCTTGATCAATACTACATTTTAGGTGTTCAATATTTGAAAATATTTTGCAAACAAATATCATACTTACAGCTACACCCGCCCACACCCACACTCCCGAAGTCACTCGACAAATGACAAAAATAGAACGATATTCAAAACACACATATATAGATATTCGATTTGATGAGTTTTATTCAACCTGTTGTAAAATATAACGAAAAAAACTATACCAAGTAGCAAAAGTAATAAGATATGGCTAAAATGTATCCTTTATTAGTGGTTTAAATGAAGAGGAAAAAGCAGAAGAAACAAAAAATATAATGCCAATTAAAAGTAAAACTATGATTATTAGAATAAATAGACGATGATGAAAGGGGTTTTGTTCGATGTTGTTGAAAGAACTAGAACAGATATCTGTCTTTGAAATATGATTGTCAACATTCATAGGCATTTCATGTATTTGAGTGCTGTGGCATTGTTCTATAACGTGTAATATTTGTTGATCGCAGTTCGTAATAAAATTGATTACTACACATTTTTCAGAGAATCGACTATCATGGTTAATACTTAAAAACATAAGAAAAAGTAAACATAAAAATACTAAAACATGTATGCTAACGATTTTCGATCTTACCGATGAATATAATTTTCGGATTTGCTGGGTAAGTCATAATTAATAATAAGACTAACTTGTGGTATCTCAGTGATATGTGTAGGTGAATCAGTTGTATTTAAAGTACGACTACGACCTGTTCGAGATTTTATCATAACAACATGAGGTTCTATTAGGTCTATATCACCATGCTAGAATGAAGGTAAAAAGGGCAACAGAGTTGTGTCACTACTTATTTTTCTAATCCACTCAATTACATGTATGAAGCCAAAAGAATCCGAATGGTTGATAGCATTAGTCACAACTCCGCAACGAAAATGACAACAAAATGTCAACAGTAAACTTACCATGGTGGATACAGTAAAATCTCGTGAGCGCAACTTTTTTGTTAACCATTTAACTTTTCGACGTGTGTTGCAAAAAATAACAGCTCGTTCAATCAGGAAAGTTTTGTAAAAGTCACAAAGCATATCTATTTTCCGTTTCTAGACGATATTCAAATAAAAATCTAGTCACTGTTTCGTAAGATTTTGTCTATTCGTTTTACCTTACGTTCGACAAAAACATAAAATTGACGAATATCCTCGAGAGTTAATTTATTTTTAACAAGAATTTTAATCGGATTCTTCGTGAATTTAGTTGTCACTTCGAGTACGTCGCTTGGCATAGTAGCTGATAGAAGAATAACTTGTGTGTTTCGTGAAATGATTGTAAATATATCACTGATTTGGTTTTTGAAACCATGTGATAACATTTTCTCAGCTTCGTTTAATATGAGCAATTTGATATTTTTTCTATCTAAGATAGAAATAAAGATAATCTATCGGAAATATTCACTATCGAACACCTACGAGGAACTGATTCATTAAGCATATCGTAAACACATTCTGGTGTACCGACAACAAATTGAATATCTGTTTCAAGACGTTTCATATCGTTACGAGTATTTGTGCCATCGATACAAGCATGGCATGCAACATCTATATGATGACCGAGAGCTAAAACTATTTTTTGAATCTGTACAGATAAGAACACAAAGAAAAACAATCATTTGCAATTCAAAAGACTCTTGAATCATTTGAATTTACTTCTTGAACCGACACTCGAGTGGATGTTAAAATAAAAACTTGATAATCCTTAACCTTATCATCGAGTTGTTGTAATACCGAAATAGCAGACGTTTTCATTTTCTTTGTACCCGACTGTGCTTGGACGCTAATATCATGGTCTATAATAATGAGTAATAATAACAGAAATAGAAGAGCTTGCTAAACATACTTACCGGAAATACATCGTTTGATTGCACGTTGTTGAACAGCAGCCAGTCCTTCAAAATCGTAATGATTAACACCAGGTATAAGTGGTTCACGTAAATTCCTAGAGATAGCAATAAATAAAGGAAGCGAACAGCAAGCAGAGATTAAAAGAAGAAAAGCAGAACGAATCGTAGTCGCTCTCATATATTTGGTTTGATTATTGACATAATCTAATGTCATATAAATAATAAAAGAAAGTCAATATATAATGTTTTTATAAAAGAAAAACAATAACACATTCTCTCTAGCATCGAGTGTGGTATGCGTTTCCAGAGTCAGACAAGTTGTATGAGCAAAATGTTGAATTATTCAAGATGTTTCTCTCTCTGATAAACTAAAGAGCATCTAGTTTACATCAATATAGAGGCTCTGTGCAAATGAAATTTTTTTCTTTGCATTAAAAAACCGAGTTTCAATTATTTCTTTACAAATCATCATTTTCTATAGAAATTTCTATTATGTAGCTATGTATGTGACTGCGGTTGAGATTGTATTTTTTTTCTACATTCGTACTTGATTGAATTTTCTAGAATAATATTTTTCTTAATATGTTCTAAACAAATAGTAAAAAAATTTTTATAATTAATATCATTACTATCTGCTCGCATAAGTGTAAATATGAATAGCCAATTTGTGTAAACTTACACCAACGGCTCTGTATTGTTCGACCACGAAAACGATCATTATTGGTAAAAAGATATCGAGCAAAACAAACCGTACTTTTTACTTAAGTACACTGTAGTAAATTTTGATTTAAGTAAATATACTTCGCAAAAGTACAAAGAAGATGTTTTGAGTAAGTATCATTTGTGCTTATACTTACCGTATTGGTGGCGGACCAATGTCTGAATCATCTGACACATGAGAAATAATTTTCCTTTCGATAGCATCAGTCAACAGCTCCGCCCAAACAGGATCATTTTCTGCAATTTTTGTCAGATTACCAATAATATATAAAGCACACTTTGCACGAGTCAATATAACATTCAATCGTCTCATATCTCTCAAGAAGCCGATTTTATTACCACTTCGAACGCATGAAACAATGACAAAATCCTTTTCTTTGCCTTGTGCACCATCGGCAGTCAGGACTTCCACACCAATGGGGAGAATTTTTTGAAGAAAATGCTGTTGAGCACGATATGGAGTAATAACTGCGATTCGTCTTTCCACTTTGCGAAAATCATTCGAATGAATATCTCCTGGTCTGCGTTCCACCAAATATTCAATCAATCTACAGCAAAGCGCTTTAACAAACCGCGCTTCATTTTCGTTTACTATTGAGCGATTATTGTCTCTTCTTTCTCCATCTACGTTTCTATTGTAATAATGGAGCGGTTGAAGATCAAACATCTGCATGCCTTTATCCACGGATGGATCAGTTTTCAAGTTTCCTCCGTAAAATTTTTGATTTGGAAAAGAATAAATTTCTGAATGCATTCTGTACTGGATAGTCAGTTTCGTGATTGCATCGCTTTCCGACAGAACACCGTATAGACGCTCATACAGCGATTTTTCGAGACCATTCTTTCCAGCAACATTGCTAATTACTGTCGGCGGCAATTGCTTTGGGTCTCCGACAAGAATTATTTTTGCACAATTAAATCGTAGAGGGATCAGAGTATCTGCCAGTAAACCCTGGGTAGCTAGAATACGAAACAATATATTGTTATGTTATTATGATTCTAATCAAAATATACACATATGTTTGTGTTTACCTTCATCAATTATTACGAAGCCAACCTTACCAATAAGTGACAGTAGCCGCGAACTGGCACAGTTGTTTAATGTGGAAACAATTACTCGAGCCTTTTTCAATACTTTTGCTTGATACTTGCCTATATTCACAGACTCTAGTTCGGGCTCTGTTTTGAGGCGTCGGAAAATTTTATCCAGTATGATAAAGCTAAGAAAGTGATTACAGAGTTCTTCGTCATTCGGCGGTTGAAAGCCAACGCGAACGAGAGTATGTCGACCTACATCAATCATTTGAAGTTATCTTCTAAAAATAATCTCAATTTGCCCTACCTAGCCTTTGCTCTTGTGGTATTATTGCAAGTATACGACGCGATAATTCGTTACATGCATTATTTGAAGGTGCGCATATCAGTATTTTCTGTCTTTCGAACAACTTCTTTGATAATAAATTTTGAACTACTCCAGCAATGGTTGTACTTTTTCCAGTACCTTTACGAAAAGGAGAAACAAGAACATTAGTCAAATTAGTGAATAGTGAAAGGTTGTGTCTTACCTGGCGGACCAAGAACTAAATGTAATCGTTCTACATGATCAGCATACATATGCTCAGCAATATCAATTATTTTGGTTTGTTTCAAGTTGTAGCCATGCTTCTCTTCTGTTGGCTTAGAAAAGGTACTAGTAAGTCCGAAATATGTATCTTTAACCTTTGGAAATATTAGAGAACAACTATGGGAACAATTGTCAAATTCATTAATTGCTTGAATCATGCGAGCTGATGATGTAATGTTACTAATTCTCAGTAGTGGAATTTCTAATGTCATTGTTTTTCGTTGCTTTGCAACAACTTTGGCACATTCTTCGGAGCAATAAATGCCAAGAACAAGACGCAGTATGGCCCTTACTACTTTATCTACTGTACTACTAGCTGTCGTTGAATACGCATTTCTTCTATGTTCCTTGATTCGTATCTGTCGCACATAGATAATAACACCAAAATAGTTCTTTCCATTGAGAGTCATACGAAGAACATCGAATAGACTAGGTGCTTTGGTCGAATGTCTGAACGAATCATCTAAACAGTAGACATCAGAGCAATATGAAGGAATCGTTGCAAAAAGTCTTACCAATTGTCGAATCAACTGTTCCCACGATAATAGCAGTTTGTTTCGTTCCGCATGCTGTAGACATTTTCTTCATATCTTTCACACTGATCACTGTTGTACGATCTTGAGGGGACACTGCATCATTTTGGGAACCATGCAACATAGAAGCCCACGTTTCAGAATAATGTAATGTTGTGAGACTGGAACAGAATTTCGAAAATTCAGCTTGAATTTTTAAATTACTACTTGAATGATTTAACGCAGTACCTATTTGATTCAACGGTTTAAATGAATTTTGTGTTTTGTTATAATGTAATTCTCTTGCACAAATGTTATTTTCGCCAAGTAAATCTGGATTCCATTGAGTGACAATTATATCAAGTAGCTTACGAACAGAAGAACTGGAATTCTGTCCCCATGTCGATGCTCCTATAAATGTTTGTCTATCCGAATGACTTTTTAATTTGTCATCTGGATCTATATAACTGACGCGAAATCCTCTGAGTTTCTTTGTATAGCATTTGGATAACAGATTTATTAATTGAGCTTTCCGCCAAAGTTCTCCGTCGAATCCATTCCGACGTTGTTCTAACCAAACACAGTTAGAATATGGATCACTTTTCGTGGTCATATCTTTATTTGTTTACATTGAATAAACTGATCTATAATGTAACAGAAAGAAAAGAAATATAATTGAAAATCGTTTTGTCTCTTATTAATTTTTCGAACAGTTGATGCTATAGAATACAAAGGAATGGTCAAGTAGAATGATGAGATAATTTCATTCAAAGACGAGTATGTTTTGAAGATTTAACAACTCATCCCTTTGTGGATAAGCGAAATTTGCATGCTGACTATCTTTTGCAAGACCATTGACAGAAGACTTTGCTATATTTTCTTCAAAGAAGTCTTTTTGATTTTACCGAAGAAAGTCAACAAACAGCTGTGTTTATGTTATATTCCATGAATTCTAAAACGACCTTTGTTATCATCGACTTCCTTTATTCGTAAGTCTTCAAGAAATCATTTACTTTCATAAAATTTCCGATGATTAGAGCATTAAAAAAATGTAACGTTTTCAAATGGTAGAAGAAATGATCACAGGCGAAAGCAAACTGGCTACCGAAATGAATTTGAGCCTCTGTAAGTATTATGGGTATCACGTTTCAATTAATTTAAATAAATATAAATTAAATTACAATATTCTTATATGACATTTTAAGAAGTATACGAATCTGAATTTCGAAAATTGTTTCGATTTTGCTCTGATATTCTGAATTTTGATGAGTTTTAAGCATTTTTAGTTTGTAGGTTTACTATTGAAACTAACTACAACTAGAACTACTTAATATTATTGGTCTGTATTGCACTATCTTGTTTCCTTTCTTAATTTTTTGTAGTGTCTGAGTTCTGCAACTACTGATAAATGTTTTTAAAATATCAGTAAATCAATACGTTGCTCAACTTAAGAATAAATTCTAATTGTTTTTTGAATGACTTTTTAAACACATTTTAGCTAACAAATATTAATTGAAGAAATATGACTTTTGCTAGTTCTTTTGCATTAACTAACCAAGGAAGACCGTGTGACTACGAACTAACGAAATTGGTCATAGTCGAATTAAACGAATACTCTCACTCATAGACCAACTAATTAAAAATATGACCTACCAATAGCTTACATAGAGTGAAATGTTTACATTTCATGATATTTGCGCAGTTTGTCATGTATCTAATTATACTACGAAGTATTATATATCCTTATTTTTCTTTTTTCATCATGAGTGAATGCGATGCGACTTTTTTCATACGGACAAGTAATATGACGCAAATTCAAAAGAAATTTGACAGTAATTATAAATTTTTGTTCATTAACCTTATAATTAAAAAAGATGTTATTGTAGTCTTCATAAAATTTGCCGTGTAATATGCCTCATATTGTTTTACTTTTCTGATGTAAATAATTGTGCTCCATTTAACCATGAAGAAAAGGAAAATTAATTGTTAGTGAAGTATGTATTGAAAATACCGAAAGAAAAAATGTCGAAGGAAAAAACATCGAAAAACAAACGTCGAAGGAAAAATAGTCGAATGAAAAAAAGATCGAATAAAAAAAAATGTCGAAGTAATGAAAAGTGATGTTAGACATAGGCGGCACGCCAGCAATACAATAGTTAGCAATTGTAACCCCTAAAACAAATTATTGGAATCAATAAGAACTTATTACTTCCTCTAAATTTTCATGCTTCTTGTGTATTCTAGAGTAAAACTACTTTATTCAACATACATATATTCGATGTAATTCTGTATTTTATGTATGCAGATTGAATTTTAGTCTCAAGAATTGTTTATTGCCATCCTGATGTATCTATTTCCTGCAATATACATCGAGTGTTCCATAAAAAATGGCCAATTTTTCTATTTCATATTTTAATCTTTAAATACATTTTAAAGAAGCACAGAAAATAGCACTAGATGCAGTGTAAAGATCTCTGCAGGCGCAAACAAAAGCTTATTTTAACTGTATACTTGGTATTTTTTGAAAATAAATAGAACTCTGCGTAATCAATTTTCGACGCTGCGCAAAATGATCTCACAGATTTTTGGTTCTTTTCAAAACATAAAGTATACAATTAAAAAAGCTTTACTTTTTACACTAGAATTTTTTACGCTGCATCTTGAGGTATATATGATAAAACCAATTAGGTGATAAAAGGATGACATAAGAAAAAAAATGACTTGCTTATTGGAATAGAAAAATGATCTTTTAGGTACAATGGAAAGTATTCTCACGGAATTTTGCTTTTTTTTTGAAAACAAAAATTACACAACCAAAATATGCTTTACTCTGCGGATTGTAGATCTTTTCACTCTGCACCTTCTGGTGTATTATACTTTTTTAAAGAAAACATATTAAGAGATATACCGATAAAATAAGAGCGAAGAAATGGTTTTTTGACACCTTCGAAAAGTGGTCGTATAGAATTTTGTCTTTTTCAAAATCAAAATTAAACAACCAAAAGCAGTCTTGGTTTGCGAATTGTAGAGTTTTTCCCGTTGCATCTTGTGGCATACTCGGTTTTTTAATAAAGATTTTTAAAGATTAAAATCTGAAATACAAAAATCGATCATTTATTATGAGACACCCGTTTGAACAAGATTATGAAATTGATATTGATGCCATTGGAACTGCTTTTCCATCGAAAAAAGATAAAAGAAAAATATTTTTTTGAAAATGAATAAAATAATTCTATATCATTCTCGAACAAGAATGTATTTTTTCCTATTAATAATAAACATTTGTGAACATGTAATAGTGATTGAAGACTACAATTGAAGAAGTAAACATACTGAATAAAAAGTACATATACTAAGTACAGCAGATTTAATGCACTATTGGAGTAGTTAACGCTCGAGCTTTGCATACAGCACATTCGAGAAGTTCAGTTCTCATTAAAAAAGTTTTTTGCATCGGACTGAGCAAGGAGAAGAGAGTAGAGCTCATTTAACAGTTTATTGCTACCCCTACAAAACTGACCTTGCGCCGCCCATGATGTTAGATGAAAAATATTAAATATTTATTTTATCTGATTGGAAAAAAAGAAAAAATACGTTTATTGATAATGACAAGTAACTATTAAAAAAACGAATAATTTGAAAGGTTCAGATGTGAGTGATTTTTATAAAGTTTATGTGAGCAGGTGATCAGAATAAGCAGCCATGACCGGTTTCGACCTTGCTTAAGGGTCTCATCAGATGGCTTTTTTTTATATTCGTCATCACAATTTTCATACTGTGTTCTCTATTCTAGGAATCGAATGCAGCTTCATCGTCATTTTATGATGATGAATATGAAAAAAAAGCCATCTGATGAGACCCTTAAACAAGGTCGAGACCGGTCATGGCTGCCTATTCTGATTACCTGCTCACGTAAACTTTATAAAAATCACTCACATCTGAACCTATCAATTTATTCGTTTTTTTAATAGTTATTTGTCATTATCAATAAACGTATTTTTTCTTTTTTTTCAATCAGATAAAATAAATATTTCATATTTTTCATCCAACATCACTTTTCATTACTTCGACATTTTTTTTCTTTCGACTTTTTTTCGTTCGACCTTTTTTCCTTCGACGTTTGTTTTTCGATCTTTTTTCCTTCGACATTTTTTCTTTCGGCGTTTTCATAGTAAATCGTTGGTGAAATTTCGTGGAATGAGTACATCATAAACTATAAATTTCTTGAAACTTGAATATCTCAATCTGTATACGTTATTGACAGCTTATATTTTTTATTGGTTGGTTTAAAAGTAAGGGTGTGGGTGTGGGTGTGACTGTTATTGAATAGAACTTTGACACCCACACCCATACCCTTAGATATCATTACAAACATATTTTCATTGAATATCAATACGATTCAGTTGATATCATTAGTTTCTTTTATTTCATCATTATCAGATGAAACTTTTTTTCATTTTTTACACCAAAAATTGACATTTCTGATAACATAAAAATAAAGAATTGTGATATAGTATTAAATGAATCATTATTTTTCTTGACAGTTATTTTTTTGTAATGAAAATATCGTTTTTTGAAATAATAAACAAGATACGAATATTGAACTTACCAAGGAAGAAATGAATTTATAGTATTATGAATTTCTTTGTCTTCTTGTATGAAACATAAAAGGAATAAAAAATGTTCACTAACGTCCGCAGCAATAAAGAATAATCAGAACTTTTTTTTCAATGTGTTCTTAGCTCATTAAGATCCGTGTGGTATACATAGTCTTGAATCAAGACTGATTTGACGCTGAGAGGCATTACCTCATCCGCTAATAAATTGAACAATATTTAATATTTAAATAAACCAAAATGAAATCAATGCGACAAACCTAGAAGTGAGTAACAAACATAATTTTTCCGAATACAAACCTACTATAATTTTTGATATTGTAACAATTAGAGATTTAAAAAGAAATCTGTATTTCTTAAAATTGAGGGTGTGGGTGTGTGTGAGTGTGGACGTATATTTGCGGCTGGGTGTGAGTGTCGATGTGGGGTGGGTGTAGGTGTGAGTACGACTAAAGATAAGATGCGCAAGCACTTACATCCACACTCACACCCATTCCCAAATCCACATTCTCACCCACACTCCAATTTCGTCATATCCGATACACACTCGATCAGAATATTCAATAATCTCGAACGACTTTGAAATACATTAGAGTCCCTGAAGTTTTTTCTATTTGTCCCAATTTCTGATAGAATAGACACTACCTAAGAGCTAGTATGTGTACATCTTTATTGGAATATCAAGAATCGTGCTGTACTGCATTCTCCTCGCCTCTTATATACTATAATGTAGTATAGAATGTCCTTGGAGCATACAGCAAGGAAGAACAAAGTACAGGTATGAAAAAGAGATAAACGCTGTGCACGAGGGAAGTCATCAGTGTTATTCCAAAGTGCATGTAGGAAGAAGAAGAAGAGCCAAATGCTAAGCACGCAGAAGAGACACAACACTATTATTCTGAAGTACATATAGGAGGAGAAACGAAGGAAAGTTCTGCAGGGCGAATTTTTAGTTTTAGCCCTGTTAGACATTTAATGGAACATGCAGCGAAAAGAAATAGAAAGGAGAAAAAGATGATCTTTGTAGGATTCTAACCCACACCTTCTGCTATCCGGGCAGATGTTCTAAGCCAATTAGACTAGAAGGACACATCTTAATCTCAGTTTAGCGTCGGAGTGAACTATCATCGACGGTAACAAGCCCTGCTCTTAGGGCAGGGCAGAAAAAGTGCCGTGCGACGGTCTCTGCTTCCCATTCCGATCCAGAGTCCTTCCGCATTTTAGTTGAATTCTAGTCAAAACAAATAGCAACTCCATGGATGTTTCTAGTTTTGTTTTTAGATGATAAACCAGAGTATATCATAGTGTAATCATTGATTTATTTCACACCGCAATTATACATATAAATTTCACTAAGAGCAGCTATTTGTATCTTATATTTGTTTAGCTGTTTAATAATGAGATCTTTCTTCGATCGTCTTACGCATGCTCTCATGTTTCATCCACCGAAATATACATGTTTTTGTGCGTTCGCGCACAATTTCTGATTCTTTTCATCAGCAAATGGAGTTTAATGCCTGACCATCGAATTGCTAGCACGAAAACTCGACGGTTGGCTACCGGCAACCAATGGCCTCCTTCCCACCACTGTAAACAGCAGTGGACCCCTGTAGGAATTCGAAAATTCATCTGGCAGGCGGCGTGAAAATAGACAACATGTATTACTCTAGATGTTGGCTGTTTTCGTAAAAGTGCGATGTCAAACGATAAAATTTCGATGAATAATGATATATACTTAGTAATATTAGGTATTAAGAATAATACAAGAAGAAAAAATATTGTTGATATCTTTTTCTTGTGTATACAGCCTTAACAGTGTTGTTCAGATTGAAGTTAAGAACAAAATCAGACGGTCTCATCATCATTTTTGATATGAAATGGTGTCGTTTTTTTCTTTTTATTATGTCTTTTTGAGAGATGTAGTTACATAAACATGAAGGCAGATCATGCGTTTATTTAAACAAACATTTTCTTTTGTAATCTATCGAATAGCATTGTTATTTGAAGGTCACAATAATCTTCAATTTCTCGAATATATCAACCAAAAAAATCTAGGAGAAAATATTTATTATATAAAATCTACATATTTTTGGTTTATTAATTTAGTTCAAAAATAAATTTATCGTTTGAAAAGTTTCTTTTCAATAATAAAAAAAGGTGTTTCAAAAAATATAGTCACTAGAATTGCTGCAGTATAACTAAAAAATATATGTGAAACAAAATTATTGACAACAAGATGTCCTTGATAATATAAAGGCATTGTTTGATTGAATAAAATTATAAGAATAATAGTAGCATGTACGAGATAACATGAATAATTAAGTCTAGCAAAAGGAGACCAAATAGGCCATGAAAGAATTTTATTGACTATTCCACCTTGATTTGTACTACATAAAAACAAAATCCATCCAATAACAATTGACCAAAGTGTTCGTGATAATGTTTGATATGCAACAAGTTCTGATCGACTTAGACCAGATACAAGAATATAATCAGGATATGTCACAAATAAACAAACTAATGCAATCACAATCATTAATATTGTTACGAAATGTTTAATACATTTATTTATTCGATATTGACGACCAACATTGATAACAAAATATCCACTTAATACACCAACAGCATATGGAGATATACGACACCAAGGTTTTATATAGATATATTCGAAGAAGTTAGGACCATTCTATATAAAAAAAAAGCAATGATCTGATATAATAACCATCATTAGCTGTACAAACTTACAGTATTCGCGAATCCATTCATATCATCCAATGATATTTGAGGATAGTAAAGTAGAATACCTAAAATTGATCCACTTCCAAGCAACACTAGAAGAATAATAATGACAAAAGAGAATGATTTTCGTCTCAGAACAAATGGAATTAATGATAATGGTGCAATCCAATGAAACTGCATGTCATTATGAAGATACCATGCAACACCTAAACACATATTCTCTGATTTCACTAAATTTCCAACATAAAGAATAGATGTCCACCAATATTGAGATCGACAACCAGTCGATTCAAATCCTTCTTGTTTTGGATAGATAGGACTATGACCAAAATATGGTGTTAAATTAATACTTACAAGAATCATCAAAAGAAATGTTGGTGTCAATCGAATATATCGATGAATATAATAAAGAATCATTAAACGAAACGATAATTTTCCTTCTTTTTCTACTTGTCGAACAAATAAGACTGCTGTTAAGAAACCACTAAGAACAAAGAATGTATCAACACTAAGAACTCCACTAATAATCAATTGAAAAAATATATTACGAGTCCAACTAAGTACATCTACTACATTAATTGAAAATGAAAAACCAAAG
This sequence comes from Rotaria sordida, assembly GCA_905250125.1. NCBI lineage: Eukaryota > Metazoa > Rotifera > Eurotatoria > Philodinida > Philodinidae > Rotaria > Rotaria sordida. The sequence continues at coordinate 34,081 of CAJNOL010001349.1, read as the reverse complement.
ACTAATGAATGACCAATAATAACCCAAAATAAAGATAATACTCGAATACCATTGATAAATACAAATGAATTCTCATCATTCTTCTGTTTCATAGTAAATATTCGACGAAGAGTTTTTAGAGCAGAAAATTCAGCTAAGAATAATGTATGAGGTGTAGCAGGGATCAATGTTTGAAGTGAATATCGTGATGATTTTATCGATGCTTGTTCAGATATCTCCGCATTGATGAAATGAGTATATCCATTCATATGTGAAAGCATATTATCACCTGAATCATCTCTCGACATAAGAACAAGATCAATGATTGTTCCTATCAAAACAAGTAAACCCAAAATTGAGAGAATAACAATAGTTCCAATTGCTCCATGAGTAAGACCTTTTTGTCCATTAGGAGGATCATTTGAACAAACAATATTATCTTCTGTAATATTACTTTTCTTGAATAGTGTATGAATCAAAGAAGCAACAGCTTGTCGATTACATGATGATGGAACACAAATACCAAGAATAAGAGAAAGCGTTGGAGTTGGAATTAGTGCAGATGTTTTCGGTGCAATAGTGCCTAAATAAACTTTCATATTACATTTAATAGATACACAAATTTACTCACAATGTTGTGTATCAAATGGTTGCGATAGAAATGTTTTGTTATTGGGTAAATACATTGGTTGTATACATTCATCATAATTACCAACCCAATATAAATTTCCTTTTAATAGACTAGATGGTAATGGTTTTCCCCAGGCATCGAGTACTTTCAATGCCCATGTATCATGTTTTAATGCTGCTTGAAGAAGGATTCCGAAATCTTGTTCACATTGAGTTGTTTTATTATTAGAAAAAGACATGTAGTTAAACATTTGTTCAAGGGTAAGATTGTTTGGTACATGGTCAATTAAATTTATAGACGAAAAGTGTCGATATTGATGTAATCTATGAATGGCTCGATCAAATCGCAATGGAATGATCTGAGAAAGTGTACTTGAAAGTAAGAAACAAAACAACAAAGGAACAACAGTCAACATCTCGAACTACTGACGAGTGAGTATAGCATATGTCGTTATATAATATGAGAACAATGATAACGCGATATTGATAAGAAAAAAAATCCTTGTTATCATCTTTGAAAAATGACATGGACAAGGTTAGATTTTATTTTATTCAAAATTAGATATTAATTGTGTTTCATCTTATCCTTCAACATTCATGATCTGTTTCTTGTTTTTGCCGATAACAAAAAAGAATTGTTGTAATAAAAGCAATGATTTTTATCAACTAATCCAATGTAATTGTAATAAGTTATTCTTCCAATGATAATGATGGTGGAAAAAATGATCGTTCAACAAGTATTGATATTGAAAGACCGTTTCGATTTTTACTGATAATTATATGTATAATAAATCGAATTGTAAATAAAAATAAAAGAATCAATGTTGAGAAAATAATTCGACGTAGTGAATTTGGTCGTCATTATAAAAGAGTATAGAAATTCTCCGCAGAAAATATTCAAATAAAAATATTTAAAATAATTCCACTTAAAATAGGATATCATAATGAGGATGATGAATCAATATCTATTTCTAGCGGAACACGATCGACACGTGAAATATGAACATGGAAAATAAATCGTTTAAGATCCGACGAGGCAAAGGATGGGATGTGGATGTGGGTTAAGATCAGAACAACACTGCAACCACATCCATACCCTTCTTGTAACTAGGATTTGACTTTTCAGAGATCACAGAAGGATGTAGAATGAGGATATAGATTTAGGTGTTGCTGTAATCTTAATTTGATACCTACATTCACCTTCGTGAGAATCGAAATTCTAATCCTGGATGACAAAAAATAAACAAAATGAGTAATGTAATAGAAATCAAATATGTTAAAAGTAATGAATATGGATTTACTTATTTACACAGAACCAAAGGAAAATATAGAATACGAAATAAAATATTTCATAAAAAAAAGAATGGATGAATTAGCTTTCGTCTCACCTCTTCCGAACATCCGGATACGTGATCGGATGTTCGGAATAATGCATTTTACAAAAAAAAACAACCGGATGACCGTAACTTCGTAAAAAAAGATTCACTGGAAGATTATTAGGATATAAAGACTTTTATTTCTGTTTTTCTATACAAGAATAGCGTTCGTTTAATTAGCACATTCATAGTTATATCAGGAGACATTTTTCTTTCTCTATCGCTGTTTTCTATACTTTAGTAGTTATAAAAGTTGTTTCTAACTTTCGTCTTTTAAACCTTTGAGGACGGGATTACGTTGAAAAAAAATTGAATTTCCGAAACTCTAAAACGATGTATATATTAGAAACAAGATCAATGAGGGCGCAATACACATGACAGTGTCACACTACATCGGACATGGCAGATCTATGGCCTGTGCAACATATAGATTATAACAGTATCATAAGAGACATATGCGTAAGTCAGTTATCATCCGGTCCAGAGCCGTTGCCTATATATAGGCTTCCTGTCCCCAAAGGGTTAATGTATTCATACAATTGATAGGTGGCAGTAGTTTCTGTACAAATGAAACACTATATAGAGTATGTATCAAAGTCTTTTCGTTCAGATATGATTGGCTATACAAGCGATTCAGTATTGAAGATGAACTAGGCTAAGTTCTCATAAAGAAGTAAAAATTATAGACTCCAAAACTATTCTATCATAAAGAAGAAAGTGTACTTTGCTGTTATTTCTTATTTCTAGATAAGAATTCAAATGAATAGAATCTTTTTCCTTGTTTGAATCTACATTTACTTTAATTTCAAATATTCTTAATGGTTATCACTCGTAGTCAAAATTCGGTTGCTGCATCAACAGCAGCAGTTTTAAAGTGTACATGTAAAATAAACAAACAACCAAAATCATCAACGCGTAGTCGTCCAGTTAATAAAACGTCAAAAAGAGCACCATCACCATCACCTTCACCTTCTAATCCTATTCATCGATCTCGTTCAAAATTATCTAAGAAAATCTTAGGTAATAATAATGTCAGTAATACTATATCATTTACATAAGTGTTATTCTATGCTTTCATCCGCTCTTTTCCAATAGAAAATAGTCAAAATGATTTGTTTGTTTATTTTTCTATTTTTTGCTGTTAGAGGAAGAAAACATGAATTTCTTTCTTTTCTTTACAAAAACTTGATATTCGTAAGCGAAAACATGTAAGAAATTAGTGAGATTAACCAACACGAGAATTACAAGATGTGGGTGTGGGTATTGATATTCTCTTTTCCCACACCCACATCCTGACACACCCGTACCGACACCTACACTCACACCTACACTCACTCACCCGCACCCAAACCACACCCACCCTCTAGTTTTTCTATAATAATGTATAAGACGAAATTCTTTTAAAAGTAATGATCTTCGAAAAACAAGAAAAAGAATGCATGAAAATGACCTGCCATCTACATGAAATTTTGATTTTGATCTTTGATTTAGAGAGAGGGACTTGAGATCTATAGTTCAACATACAATGTAAATTCCTGTTTTATTACATTCTAACGTTGAGCAAATGGAATTATCTATTTGCATGTGCAAATAATAGGGAACTTTGTTGACTTTTTACTCATTTTTCGCACTTTTTATCATAACAGCTTAACTTCTCATTGAAAATGTAATGAAAGATAAGAAGGCTTATTGTATGTTGAACTATAGATCTCAAGTCCCTCTATCTAAATCAAAGATCAAAATCAAAATTCCATCTAGATGGTAGGTCATTTTCATGCATTCTTTTTCTTGTTTTTCGAAGATGATTACTTTTAAAAAGATTTCGTCTTATACATTATTATAGAAAAACACATCCTAACTTCTTCTCTTTCAATTGGTGAAAGCCGCAGATCGCTAGCTATTACCATTCTCGAGATATTTGTCTTTTGCACCCATCCCTACTTAATTCTGGCGCCGACAATAATTGGCTGATTTTTTGGTTTATGATAGAATTTTATTCAAAATTTTTTTTCATACAGATAATGTAAGCAAATACATTCATTAAGTGTTATTACTGACTTCCCTAAACAAATCTTGTCCATTGTCAAATGTGCAAATGTATGTGGAATGTTCCATATATATTTTTAAGTTATCATCTTACAGAATTATAAGAAGAAAGCAAAATACACTAGATTGAAAGCCAACGATTACAATATCTCGAATTTTCAAGCATGGAATGCTGATTTTTGCAGTGAAATTAACGAATTAGTGTCTAAAGGGCTTCGATTGTGTGTTTTACTTATCGAACATAAGTTTCAGCATGTGATCTAACTAGTATTAAAAAGTTCTATCACTAACCAAAAACTCATCTAATTTCATTGAATTTAAATGGAGATATCTCAATTTTTTATCGCACTGTTATTTATGGGCCACCCTGTATATATTCGTGAATTTCCTCGCTGATAATCTGCACATCTCAATCATCTTTCCGATTTTAATACCATGAAGATTGCGCTAACATTTTTTTATTGCCACAAAAGACATCTTCGACATAAAAGTGAATTATGAATTAGTCAATGTCAAGAATCTTTCTTGTAATTTAACATCAAACAAAGTTCAGGATTCGAGTTATTGAACATATGTCACGTTGTCAAGGATTGTGTGAGACACTGACGGATCAAAATGTGATATAATGTCATTTAGAGATATTTTCATGTTAGAATCTTGGACAAAAAGATGTAAGACAATTTAGTGACATTTGTTTAGGACATGAAGCATCGAAGAACTTTTATTTAGCATTCATCCGATGAATTGAAACATATCTTCGTAGTTTCCAAGACTTTTTAAAACTTTCTTTTGAATTCTGATACTCATTTTATTTTTCAACGTAATGAATTAGGAAGGAAAATATCTGTCTGATGCTAGAACATTTTCTAATAATACGATTGAAGTTTGGCATGTCCTATTAAAAGATTATTAAGACACATGATGCTTATCTGAATGTATACTGCATTTCTTTATTAAGTCTAATTGAAAAGAAATCAGAGTTACTGCTACATCTCTTGATAATATCGATGTGATTTCTACATTCAAAAATTTTTTTGACTGTCAGGATTTTTTTTAAAATAGAATAAAAAATTCTTTCCACCATTTAACATGTGTTCTATGTTAAATGTTATTTATGGACGAAAGAAAAAAAAAAGTATTGCCGCCACGTGTGCTTCGAAAGAAAAAGAAAACGTTGTTATTACACGTTATTCAGCTATTGAATAGAAAGTGCGCAGGTAAAAATTGACAAACGCAAGGATGAAATGTATTATTTTTATATTTTATTGATTCTAGACGTCGCACGATCACATTTAATTCATCCATTATTCACAAACAACTTTTCATCAGTAGAAAAGAAACATTTTTACTTTTATTTTAACTGTATGTTAACAAAGACGAAAATTCTTTATTGACAGATTCAAGCAAAAAAATAATCAAGGTTGGTACTATTTTTATCCTTGAATAACATAAATCGAAATAGTGAAAAGATTCGTGCTTTGATCAAAAAAACAAAAATATATGTATATGCACAATTCTTTATAAATAATATGAACTTACACGAATGATCAGCTATAGAGCGAATCTTTTATCATTCTTCTTACTTCGATTATGACTAACGCCTTATCGATGTAGACTCATAGACCATGACATACATACTCTATGAGATAAAGTTTATCGTATACTTAAACTATTTTCAATCTTGGAGGAGTTGCTCACAGAGTTTACTTTATTTTTACAGGACTAGACACAGTCGGAAAGAAACTGATATCAGATATAAATGTTGTTTTAGCAATGAAGTGATGTGTCCTATTTTGGATTATCTTGAAGTTTTCAAGATACTGAGACAAATAGAGAAAAATACATGATTGACTAATGAAGTAAAAACGAAATCAATTCATGAGGATGTTTCACTGACCAGCCGAAGCGTATGTACCATATAAACATAGTGAAAAGAAACGTTTACGAGAGAGAACTCATTTTATTTATTTGAATGCTTCTATCACAGTCTTAGATAAATTGTTAGAACTAATGAATAGTTTATGGATACAATAATAGTTTTTGCATATTTTCTCATTCGAGATTTTCCACATCAATTTTCATTTTGCTTCACTGTCCTTGCTGATTTACCTAAAGAAACAATGTGAAACTAATATAATTTTATATTAAAAGATAATATTGCCAATAAGAATAGAGATATGTGTTACGAGTCAGAGACACAACTATAGGAAAAACATTGTTCAAATCGGAGCTGAAAGTTGCTGTTAAATGCTCCATGGTTTAAATGAGTTTCCTTGTAAATCGTACTAGTGAAAGAAAAATTCAGGAGAGATGAATAAAAACTGATATTTGCGTCTGATGAATTTCTAGATGAAAGAAGTAATTGTGTTTTTTAAGTAATAACAATACCGATGGAATAATGTTTCTTGTTTGTTTTTATAGATCATGGATTTCAAATCTGATGTTAACAATGATCGTGAAATATTTAATGAGAAGAGAATTTCAATTGAGAAGATCTCTATTGATATTGATACAAAATCAGTCAAGAATAAGTTGAGAACATCAACAGAAATACCGAACGATTATCCAGATTTATTGACAAGCAACAATAATGAACAACTCGATTTCCCTTTTCCATCATCTTCTTACTACAGGTGTGTTATTCTTCAATAGAAAAAAATCATTCAGAAGCACTTTCAAACTTGCATCGACTATTATCAATGTGAAAAAAATATCCTTAGATATCTTAAAACGTTATTCTATAGAGGATTTCTATGCTAAATAGTTGTATGACTACAATTAACAGAAAGAAATTCTTTCAAAGGTAATAGAAATAATAGGCTAAATCTTTGAGTGAATATTTCAAATATCCATGTACAAAAATCATTATCTCTTGTCTGTATCTATAGCGTTAGAGTATCTAATCTATTATTTTAATCATGATAATAAACAAAGTTTCTCAAGATATTCAGTACAATCGGATCGATGTTCATTTTTTGGTGTTGATTGGAGTGATAAAGCTCATCCAAAATCCCATTGTTGGCTTCCCAATTGTTCGATGGATTCTTCACCTATTCCCAGATGTGCGTACAATTTATGCAAAGTCTCTCATTCATTTCATGCTGACACATTAATTCAATGTGGTTCATGCAGAATATCGATCCACAGAGAACACATGGATGACTTGCAGAAAATGAGCGATACTCATAATTATATTCCATTTTGTCGTCCCTCGTTTTCTGATAACATTATATCAGACAATAATGACGACGATGATCATCATTACTGGTCGCCCATTTCATCACTGACGAAATTATGTATGATATGCAAACGAAAAAGTTTATCACGAACGTTAACTCTTCGAAGAGAATCGCACATCTCAGAAGAAAATATAGTACGAATCCAGATAAGGCAAAACTTAAATCCAAAACTTATTAAAACTTGCCGTGGTCTGAGATGTCTATGGTGTTCAGAAGAGTGTCATCGACAATGCTGGCAAAGTATCAACGACAATGATGATGATAACAAATGTGATTATGGAAAGTATAAGTGAGTTCATTTGTAAGATATTACTAAATTTTTCAATTGTATTTATTTTTCAAAGGAATATCATTGTTCGTCCACAGTGGTTACATCGTGTAGCAAACTCTCCCGTAGGTTTTCAAGCACGATTTCCAGATAACATCGATGCGAGCAATTCATCATTAACTCCTTTAATTGTCTTTATAAATGAACTTTCAGGTGGTCAAAAAGGAAAGATTATATATCATAAACTTTTACGTTTATTAAATCCACGTCAAATTTTTCTCCTCGAAAACAATACAACTGTAATGCAAGCTTTGGATATATATTCATCTCTTCGTAATACTCGTATTTTGCTTTGTGGTGGCGATGGAACAGTCGGATGGATACTGAGCACTTTAGCAAATAGATTTTCATCACTTGATAATCCTCCAGTAGGTATTTGTCCTATGGGTACAGGAAACGATTTATCACGTGTATTGGGCTGGGGTTGGTCTTACAATATGAAACAACTATTAACCACACTCTTACACATTTCTAATGCTAAACCCATTATACTCGATCGTTGGCAAGTTGATTTTGAACCATTAACAAGAATTGATTCTATCGAAGAGATTGGATGTATTCGTCGATGTTTATCACGTATTCTCGATCCTCCAAAGTTTGTTCGTGAAACTGATCGACCATCTTATCAAAATTATCAAAAACCTCTCAATGTTCGATTTACTAATTACATTAGTTTTGGATTAGACGCAGCTGTTGTGTTGGATTTTCATAATAAACGAATGCAAAATCCATCGAAATTTACATCACCAATGAAAAATAAACTTATGTATCTCAATATTGGTAGACAATATTTCAGAGAATTTGCTTTATGGAGAGCATGGAATTTAAGATCATATATGAGAATTATTTGTGATGGTCAAGATATGACAAATTCATTACGTCATTGTCATACTGTTGTTTTCTTAAATATTCCAAGTTATGGATCAGGTACTCATCCTTGGAGTAGAACATATCAAAATAGTACATCGATATCAAACAATATTCAAAATCAAATCAATTCGAATACATTTCCCGATATAGATCCACCTGATTTCAGCTATTACAATCGTAAATTTGCAAGCGAAGATATATCCAATACCATTGAATCATCTAAAGCGTCTGTTACTAACGATCAGATCGGAAGACAGAGTATTGATGATCACAAAATTGAAGTGATTGGATTAGACTCGATACAGATGGCTTTGATTCATATTGGTTTTCGAGGTCGTCGCATTGCTCAATGCAGTCAAGCACGAATTGAACTCATTCGTTCAATGCCTGTACATATGGATGGTGATCCATTCTATCTTCCTCAATCTACTGCAATCAATGTTACTCACGCAGGACAAGTTTTAGTTTTGACAAACGACAACAAATAGACAAACATATAACCTTTTAGCAACCTAAGATTTTTTTACATTGATTCTATCTCTTCTTATAAAGCCATTCACTATTTCGATTTATTTAAGAAAATAAAATAGTCAAAGAAAAAAAAATTCGAAACATCATAAAGATGCAATATCAGATTGTCTTCAAGGCATCATCCATTTAAAAGAGCATAATTCGAACTATTAAGTATACATCTTATAACTATAAAACAAAAGTAGCTACTAACTGCCGGTTATTTTCTATCTGAATGGAGCGTCAAAAAGCATCGGTTCATAATCAATTTTTCTTGATGAACAGTTTTTGTGCGAATTTGAAAAATGATTTAAAAGAGATTTTTATATGAAATTAATGCTTCAACAGAGAAAGTTCTTTCGATCCACATTAACTATCGATTGTCTAAAATATCTCATACATTTATCCGTGTAACATTTTGATCATTATTCTCAGAAAAATTAGTAAAACTATCAGTAGAAAATGTTCAATCTATAATTTTAGTATACGTTATATGAGACTTGAATATTATCTTATGTTCATTCAATTAAATAATAGCTATCTTTATATATAAAAACTCTTCAGTATTATTAATCTCTTTTGAGAACCACTTTGATCATGTAATCAATTATAATTTTCATTTTAATGATCTACTCAATAAACATATGTTTAATATTTACTTTATTGATTATTCGATGAAGATGAGAATCGGTTTTTTTTGTCAAAAAATATCTATTTGATAATTCCTATCTGTCAACATTTGAAAGAAAAAGCTTTTTCACCATTCATTATCATCATCATCGACGAAGTTTTCTTGCTAGAGTTAATAATTATCTCTTACATGAACATTTAGTTCCACTTGGAATATGAATATATTTTCATAAATTTCATATCAGTTTCGAAATAAGGAAATATTTCGATTTATATCAAAATAATAAAAGATCAACACTTAAATGGAAGTTTACCAAAATAATAAGAATGTTTTTTTTCATTTATGATTAGTATCTCTTATCAATATCATCAATCAAGAATGCATTTATAACAGAGTAGTGAATATCATGCTTTTGTGAAATATGATCTAAAAAGAGTGTTGAAGTGTATAGGGATAGATATTTCGACCTACTACCCCCTTCCCAAAGTGAATAGCCAGGCGACAAAATATTTCTACTTAAGGTGTAATTTTCTCAGCAGCATTACGCGCAAGAAAGTTGAATTTTGTCCCATATGATCAGGTATGAAGCGAGCTATAAAACGCATATGTATTTCCTACTAAAAGAACTTTATTGAAAGATTTTTGTCAAAAATATTGAAATCTTTTTACTCCTGGACTCTGCTTACTGTTCACTGTGTCTCACATAGACGTGACAAGCAACGTCACCAACTGTGACCAATACCATCACAGGTCGTGGTAAACATCTTAGCAGCGCCCAAGGAAGAAACAGCGCACTCTGGAACTTCAAGAAACTTCAAGGGCCTCTACAGGACTCGGGTCCACTGGTCCCTGCTGGGCAGCGTCTATTTCCCTGTTCAAGACCGTAACTAAGGGTGTGGGCGTGAGCTGTGGCTGTAAGTGTGAAAGAAAGAAAGATTGACACCCACATCCTGTCATCTTTATCGACGTGCACGGCCGGAAAAGCGACCATACTGGTAGTCGTGGTTAGGTTCTGTGTCATGCATGAACTTTCTAGACCCACAAGACAATACATGTTTAACGAATATCATCTGAGTATATGAATATCCTTCTGATCCCATCTTGTTCAGGCATGTATATTTCTTGATTGCCGACAACAAATCGAAACTCTAGTGGAATGAATTTGAAATTTTTTTACTAGACTATGGAAAACCGCTCAGAAGATTTTAAGGAGCAGCTCATTTATAATTGTCAAACTTTGCACCTATCAAATTTAACATAATTTTAGATCGTGATCTAATCGACAAAAGTAAACCTTTGTTCACGATGTCTGGTATTGTGGTGAAGAACGTAAAGAAGAATAGCATAGAAGAAAAAATCATATTCTCCTCCTTTCTAACTATGCTCTTTCGCAGAGAGAACAAGGGACAAAAAAGAATGAGCAAGATAATATAGCAAATGATTGCTTCGACATGTATTTCCAATTACGACATAGAACGAGAAGAGGAAAAAAAAGCTTAGCGTATTTTTCTTCTTCCAAACTAATGTATGTCCCGTGTGCGAATATTGTTGCTAACAAGCCTTGAGAGAACAAAGAAATGACTTTTTCGACACATAATGAGTCATTATAATGATGAAAAAATACAATCGTATTTCTTTATTGCTTACTAAAGCTTGCAAACAACAACTTCACTGGTGAAATATCAATTGCGAAAACGTTGAATAAAAGTCTAGAGCATTCCTAATTTTTATAAACGAACAATGACTGAAGAAGCAGAATTACACGATGGGGGATTTTTTATGCAAAATTTTACCAATGGTTGGATTAATCGCAACTTTGTAGACGCGCTTTTCGAAGCCTACTATACAGATGTAAAATGGCATAATACTGACGAATCTAAAGCGTATTGTGTCATTCCAAAAGGGTGTGTGGGTGTTCCTTTTACCGAATAGAAAATAAGGCTCTTTTCATGACGAATCTAGAGATTTGCATCAATTATTCACCATTGGAGATGATCGAACTATTCAATAACACGTCGAATTTGCGGATTTTGACAATCGATGTATACGATATTTGGTTGAATGGATATCGATGACAACAGATCATTTACTCCAGTTAAAAGCATTTCGATTCTGAATGAGATGCTATTCTGATAATAAATATTCTAGTGAAGTACAAGTCAATGAATTATTAAATACATTTCGAACTCCCTTTTGGCTCGATGAACATCATTAGTTTGTTCGATGCCACTGGAATTCAAAAGAACACGATGGCAATATGTTGCTTTATACTTTTCTATATTGTTTTGGTGAATTCTCTACTCAAGATCTACAGACAAGATTCAAGTCGATTTGGTCCGGTGATTGGGATTTTTATTCATATAGTTCGATGCGTAGCATAGCCTTCACAACGATGTCGATGGCCACTGGTCTACAGCTGTGATTCACTTTCCTACCATTGAGGAGGTGTGGATGTGGATGTGGGAGATTCATTCAGACCCACACCCACATCTTGCTGATCTTAGAATCTTTCTTTGAACAAAAAAAAATCAATCACTATTAAATAAATAGGATGTGGATGAGGATTGGTTTTTTGATTGACTTTATTTGAATACGGAAGCAGCATAAAGAATTTCATGTGCACGTCAAAACTATAGATGTACCTATTGTGTAGAATTGCTTTTAAATGATTAGCTCTAGTTTGAATGAAACTTTTGAACTTGGTAGAGCTTTAATCATTCTATTGATTGATATCTTATATTGTTGATTGGTTGAAGTTTTTATAAAACAATATAAAAAAAAACAGTTGATCTAACGAGATGGAAAGGGAGATCATCACCCTCATTCTTATGGGGATGAATGATCTAGTCAAATAAATTATTTTCGATTGATGATCAGAGTAGATCTATCGAACTGTAAAGGAATACAGATAGAAATGGAAGTTTCATGGATCATCTCTGATCTGTATCTATGTAGATTCGAGATAATTCGATTTATGTTTGCATACAATTTCATTTTCGTCGACAAGAAAGCATAAAAAGATGAAGAGGATGAATTTTATTTCGATAATAGAGTTATCCATGACTGTATATTGATGATGAAAATATTGAATCAAGAGTTTTTTTTTTCAAAAACTCCATTACTTCCGAACTTCTCCTGCCGTGACTGATAATATTATTCTGTTTATAATTCAAGTGTCTCGTTGCTAATGACTTCTAATAAAAATCTCGTTGTCTCCCAAATAATATTCAAGAAAAAAACCATGATCATCAAATTTTTGTTCAAATCGTCAAGTTTACCATTATAAATGATAGAAAAGACTAGTTAACGATGAAAGAAAAGCAAGATAAAGAAGTACTTGATTTGGTTACACAAAAAAGACAACCACTGGAGTTTCTCAAAATGTTTCGTCACATACGACCACTATCTTGATAGCAACAAGATTGACTAGTATATTTACTTTCAAATTACTTGTTCAATTTATTAGTAAATAAATAGATTTTTCTAACTGCTTTCGATATATGAATAATTTCTAGCATGTAGCTTGATCAATATTTTAAATAGTAGTGTATCCACCATCAACGACTAGATTAGCTCCGGTGATAAATGGACATAGATCAGAAGCTAAGAAGACCATCATATTAGCAATTTCTTGTGCTTGACACATTCGCTTTAGACAGCTGTTTTTGATAACTTTGTCTTCCAACTGACCTTTGCTCGTGCCAGAGTCTTTGGCGATTCGATCGATTGTAGGCGAATCGATATAACCTGGACTCACTGAATTGACTCGAATGTTGAATGAACCCAAATCAAGTGCAAGATTTCGTGTCATTTGAATAACAGCACCTTTGCTCGTTGAGTACAGAACGTAAGGAGAGAGAGCAACCATACCACTGATACTAGCAATGTTGACAATTGAGCCGCTACCTTGTTTCTTGAGTATTGGTGAAACATGTTTAGCCACAAGAGCATAACCACGCACATTCACATCGAACACTCGAGACCAGTCATCAGATGAGGCGTGTTCAACATCGGCCGTTAGAAACATGGCGGCACTGAAAGAAATCAACACGATGAAGAATACTTACTAGCAACTGTGTACAAGAAACTTACGTGTTAAATAGAACATTGATCGTTTTCCACTTGTCTAGTGTTAATTTCACAGCTTGTTCAATACTTCGTTCGTCAGTAACATCAAGGGGAACAGTCAGTATCCGATCTTTATTGTTGCTATCGTCAGAGGCAAGAATTTCGTCCTTGACTTTATTAATTGCTTCAATGTTCAAATCACCCAGAACCACAAAAGCACCGTGAGCATAACATGTTTGAGCAATATGTTGTGCAACATACCCAGCGCCACCGGTCAAAAAGACCACTTTGTCAGCAAGCAACAGACTCCAATTGCCTGTATTCGTAGCCATCATTCTTTTTTCTTCTTCTTATTGTTGTTATTTTCGTTTGCTATACCATGCTCTGAATGAAGAAAGATAGCATATCTATCGATATGAAAGTTTATTCTGCATGCGCACAAGCATGTGTTGCTTTTGTTTACAAGCGATAGGAGAAAAGGAAAAAATTTAACCTTGTGTTTTAGTCAAAACCAACTCCTTCTCTAATTTCATCATGACGTAGTATCGTTCAGATTAGAAGAAAAAAAAAGAAAGAAGTAGAGATCTCCAAATTCTTTATTGGAGTTATACTTGGAATTCTAAGGCTTGGACATGATAAAATATAAGATACGTTATGAAACTTAAAGGCTCGGCACTTGCATCCTGGACTTTGTTCCCAGAGTGATATCTAAAATAGATACAACGATAAGCAATTCTACTTATCTGTGTGTCGGTCTCAAACACAATTTGTAGAGTTAAATTAAAATCAAAATATTTATCTTTAATCTGTTTTAAAAACCATTTCTTGCGTTATTACACAGTATTCTGAGTCTATAGGTGAATCAGCAAGGATGGAATTATCCATGTTTGGAAAATTCTATGAAAAATGAACAAAAAGAAAAAGTCATGCTCGTTTTCCCAAGATCACATAAAGCAATGCTTTTCCAAACAGTGTCTGATAATCTTCTAGATACTTGTGATTTGAAAATATATACCGAGAAAAATTTACAAAACATCAGCAAAGATCAAAACTTTAATACCAATACCGATATTTACCAATACTTCAATACTCAATATCAAATACTGAATATTAGTTTTGGTAACGATGCATACTTATTCATCATATCATTCGCACTTCTTCTGCCTCCTTACAAACATACCTCATTACTCATTAATCAGTTACAAGAGTTTCTAGACAAGAATTTTTTTATTCAACTTTTTATTTCTTGTTGTAATTTAATTTTATTACATGCACAACTTTGCTAAGAAGGTTAAAGACTCCATTATTGTTGTTTTGCTTTAATGTGCATGCTTCTTGCTTGTTTAAGAGTGATTAACCACTACCACCATAAACTGCACAAATGTAAGGACCTCGAAATTTGAGCTGCTTACAATGATATCCAGAACAGCATTGTGCGGATGAAGTACAGCTTTCACCTTGTCGCCCACATGGATTTTGACCTTGACTTGTTTGTATAAATGATAATATAATTACCACACAAATAAGAAGTAGAAGTTTTATGAAATGCATTTGAGAACTAAAAAAAAATAAATTACTCCAGTTGATTGTTAGTTCTATGCGTATGAACATTTTTACTTGCGTGTATTGATTTCGATTGAGTGTTGATAGAAGTATACGATAGTGCTATTGTGTGAAATTAAAAGTAGTACATAGCTCTCTTTTTATATCTAGTTTATGGGTCTTTAGAATAAGGACGAAAACACACACTTAATTGTGTTTTTTCTCAGAATTTTAAAACTTTTGAAACATGAGTAGACTTAATCTTATAGATTTGAATATTTCGGAGAAAGAAAAAAGAACGAATAAAGCACTACGTCAACAGGTGTTAGTATCGAGTGTTCCAAAATGTTCTCGACATGGAGACATGATAAAACATTCGTTTTTTTAAAAGATGTGCCGTCGAATATTCTACAAAACCTGAGAGAGAATACTCCCTTGACTTGCATCTGTTGCAAAAACAAACGAATATTTTATCACGTCTCCGTGTCGAGATATAAGCAAAATGAGAAATGTACAAACATTTTGGAACACTCGATAATAATAATGGTTGACGTATTGCTTTACTCATTCATTTTTCTTTCTCCGAAATATTCAAATCTATAAGATTAAGTCTACTCATGTTTCAAAAGTTTTAAAATTCTGAGAAAAAATACAATTAAGTTTGTATTTTCGTTCTTGTTCTAAATATCCATAAACTAGACATAAAAAGAGAGCTATGCACTACTTTTAGTTTCATATAATAGCACTATCATACACTTCTATCAACACTCTTAATTGAAATCAGGATGAGAATGAGGATGATGCTCATATTTTCATTCTCGTCATCATTCACCCACACTTACCCTTCACTCTCCTCATCAGCCACTCTCAGCCTTAATGTACTCAGATAGTAGATAAAAAACGCTAACAAATTGCGAATGTTTTTGAATGGCAATAGCGATCCTTAGTTGTCAGTCAATAACGTTTTTAAAAACTCGATACCAAGGCGCTGAAAATTTTCGAACGTTTATTGATGCTAATCGGGGTTTCTTATCCTAGATCGATTACGGTTAGAGATAGTCGATGTGCAAACGAAGAAGATTCTATACCAATTAAATGACCGACGTTCCAGTTACGGTGAAAAGTGATCGTTTACACTCATTATGTATCTAAGCGTTACTGATTCCGCAATTGAGAACCGTAGTTGACATCCAAACTCGGTCGAAATTTTAATTATGTTTACATGCATTTTTTATTTTTTTTTGTCTGCTTGGATTGTATTCCATGTTTCAATTCCATGGAGATTGTGTCAACAGATTTTTAATGATCGTCCAAAAGATAATACCAATTAATTCGATATAATTCATTGCAAATCGAAATTTTCTAGATTAGGACAAAGTAAGCTATATCTAACGTGTGGGTGTGGATGTGCGTATGAATATACTCTTCATCCACACCCACCCACACTCACACCCTCATCATCGATATTTGTTTCATCTGCTATCTGAATATCAATTTGTATATCATCATTGTCATCGGACGTGGATATGACTTTCATCTGAAAAGAAAATATCTGTGTTGTACAAACTATCCATCAAAAGAATATTTATCAGTTTACTTTAGTATGTGTACGATTCGTACATTGTTCAATTGAGCAACCACAAAAAGGTGTGCATCTCAAGTTGTTTGAAGAATATCCGGGTCGAATAATCTGATAGTAAGATCTTAAAAGTTTCTGACAAGATTATATACGATCCTACTGTACGATCTTATATACTCATACAAGATCATATGAAAATCATATAGAATCTTATATATTCGGTCGGTTTAGTGTTGAGTGAATCGGTACGGGATAAACGTTATTTGTAATTACAATGAGTGCAAAGCCGCATCTTGCATAATGTGAAGATCTCATGTCAATGCAAAATGTCATCGTTTATAGATACTGCATCCTATTCAAGATACCTCATTGTCATTTTCGAGATATTGCAAGATTCCAGCAACCTACCATAATCTCAATTTGTGTTGAATATCTTTGTTATAAAATAAATTTGATGTTGAACAAAAAACTTATGGTTCAACTCAATGTATTATAGGAATATTTATATAAACAGAAATAATTTATTACAGATTACTACTTATCATACACAAATTCTTTTCTTTGAACAATAGACAAACCAATTTTCTGTTATTTTATTTTGTTTTTCTTCAATTCAATAATTCAGTTAATGTTCTTGAACATATTATTGGATAAGATATTTTGGCATAAGGAAAATATTCTTCTGAAGAATTGGAACATTTTGCTTGATCACGTAAATCTAATTTCTTTATTTTGGCACAATTAATTCGTGTAGCATCTCTTGTGAAATTTTGTGTTACCCATTGTAGAGATTCATAGTCGATCTTAAGAATAATATTGTTTGGCAAATACGTTTTCGTATCAAATAGAAATTGTTCGAGATAATCATCGTGGGAATCGATAATACAAAGTTCAGTAAGAAAAGAATATTCAACAGCAGATAGATTTTGATGGTCATTGTTTGATTGACAAGATTCTTTGCGATTCTGTATGGAAATAATTGAACGATTCGAAGAAAAAATTCATGTTCAAAAGAATGTTCATCAACCAATCACATATAACGAATATAATTGAATAATCCACCTGGAAAACTATTTGAAATCTCGTCATAATATTCTATGCAAGATGGATATGAGTAAATATGACATTGACCATCTCCTGTCTCTGGAAAATAATCAACGTAAGAGATAATTTCATTATTTGGAAAGTCAATGAATGTACGCTGAATATCTTCTGTTGATAGCAAATTTAATTGATTATTGATCAACATAGATGAATTAATATAAAACATAAATTGATTCAGTCTTGGCATATGATTAATAATCATTCTCTTCAAATGATTTCCATCAATAAATGTTTCATTAACGCAGATCGTAAGATGCAAACCGAGTTCTTCTAAACTAGTCATTTGATAGAGAAGTGGTATAATAGTTTCATTATAAGAATATGTTTTCAGATGAGATGACAGAGAAAAACACTTTAGATTTGGTAAATCACCCTAAAAAATAAAAGTTGTTTTATTATTTGTTAACATAGAGGTTTTGCCAGGAAAACTAACTTGATTCTCTATTTCTCCGAAATGACAAATAATGATCACATTAACATAGAGTGTGTGAAGTTAATTGAAACGACCATCAAGAAGATAAAGACAAACGTCAAAATATTCGATTCTGACGTTCAGTTTCAATAGAGTTCAAGAACGAAATGTAGAAGGAGGTGGTGAATGAATAAACTTTAATGAAAAACGATTTTGATACAATGATTCATAGAATACTAAAGTAATCAGACAGGAGAAAACAGTGAAGATGGAATCACATATCTTTGATGTTGACAATTGTATCTCTTTAGAATTGTCATTATTCTTAATTGTAACAATAAGAAAATAATAATCAATATATTCAATAATTTAATCATTGAGATTTCTTACTGGTCAAAAGATATTGAATTGACTCTGCATCAATATTATAAAGACCGAGACCATATAGATTAGGATAATCAGCAGCACATAAAATATCTTTCATCGATGATGAATGAAGATCAAGCCATTTGATTTCATTATGAATTTCAGGTAAAATTTGTAAAAATCGATCAAGCACCATATTATCAGAAATGAGATCAATAAAATTATGTGAAAACCATTTGACAAAAGTTAAACAATTTGTAAACATTGGATCATATACAATTCGACTCAGTCGTTGATTAACACCTTGGAATGAATAAAGCACATCAATATTGTTCAGCTTTTGGAAAATGATTAGAAGGATTTCATCAGGTAAACCGTTTAAACCAACAGATGAATGCGCCATATTGATTTTATTTATCTATTCTGATTTTCAAATTATGATCGTCAATAGAAACAATGATGCATTTTTCTATTGTCAAAATTGATAATGAAGAAATGGATGATTGAAAGAATGTGAAATTATTTTTTCGTCTTTTCACTTGCCTAATATGACATGTGAGAAAAAATAATACACTGTCCATTTATTTATTTGATCATCTTTATGCAGATTTGCAGGATTCAACGGACACTTAGTTTAAATAAATTACTTAAAAAAATCTTTCTCTAATCATTTAAAAAACGCATCTAAATGTTCTATGATAGATTGAGAAACTATCCTGAATGTGTGGGATGTGCAGACTGATCATCTTTACTCAGGCTCATGCCAAGACTCATTCGGCTAACTTCTGTGCTATTTGATCCATCCTTAGTTGACTAGTTGAGCAACTTTCGGATTACTGAATAGTTGATCAGTTGAAACTTCCAAAATTCTATAATGAAATAGTTGAACATTTCAAATGAAATTTCACTTTTCACACCATCGAAAAAAGCATTCTTCAAGTAAACGTATAAATGAGTCGTCGTCATTAAAAAAAAGAAGGTGATCATTTTCAAAATAATTTTGATAGAAAAAAATAGATGAGAAGAATATTGTCATTAATCATTTTTATTAGAGACCAAAATAAGAGCTTTTATCTGCTTCCTTTCATTGAGAAGAGTTCGATGTCTTTTCTAAATTGTTTCATCAAGAAATCTTCTCCACATCAAATAAGAAGATTTTCAAAATACTTAGTTGAAACAACAATTGCATTGCTACTTTATATAATAAAATAATAATAAAAATAATACTTCTGAATAAATTAGAGAGAAAAATGAAATTGTTTATGACGGTTTAACAAGTCAACTATTCCATAAAAGCCTACAAGCATTTGTAAAATTCAGATTCGTTCTGATTCAATATTTCATCAGCAATTATTGAATATTTTTGTGAAGAATAATTCAAATAAAAATATCAGAAAGAAGTCGAACGTACAAAGATATTATTTTACGTTTGGTTAGATATTGAAAGTATTTCATTGTCGAATTCATAATTGATCGAAATATATGAAAGTACAATTTCTCAAATGTAGTATTTAATGTTCTTGTTTCAAGTCTTAATCCTTATTATTGTGTTTTACCATTTATTTTTATTGATGAACGAACAAAAAAGAATAATATAAATAAAATAAAGAATGGTTCATCTTTTCTGTTATTTATAAATGAAGAAAAATATTTAAAAATGATTTAGTTTGACTATGCATATTTAAAATTCGAATGAGATTGAGCAAAAAATAGATCACACTGGAGTTAAAAAAAGAACGTACATAATGTTTTTTTAGGCAAAAAACAAGGTGAAATAATTGTGGAAGAAAAGAAAATATTTTCTTCTTTTCATCAAGACAAAAACATTAGTTAAATGAGAAGAATCAACCATCAAGGCTATCATCATCATCATCATCACTATCTACATCATTTTGATTAAAATGTGTAAAACGTCTTAATGGATAAGGGTTATTTCTCTTTGTTTTCTTCTAGCAGTTTCTTCTCTAAATGTAATTAAACTTGCTTGAACAGCTGTTTGACTATCATCAATTTCCGTATTTCGTTCATCAGCACCATTAACATACGATAAAAGACTATCCATAGTTGTCCATTGTCTAGATAATGTTTCCATATGGCGTCTTTGATGACGTTCATGTCTTCTAGATTAAATACATTTAACTAAACAATATGTTCCATAAGTTGATGCACCAATTGTTGTCCCAACAGCTAATATTGCGACTGCGCCGACAGCTGCTACAGGTATAGCTAGTGTTGCAGCACCAGCAACTAATCCACAAACTGTATGACATAATATTGGTTTATCTGGATATAAATTATTCTTTTTTCTAAAAGAAAGGGCTATACGCTTGATAGATATCTTAAAAGTTTGTTTGTCCGAGCCAATCAGAATTCAGTATGTGCTAAACCAATAAAAACTCAGCACTAGTTCTCAGAAAAAGTTTGACCAATAAGTAATCGAGGATGAGGAATCCAAATTTGAGGTTAGTTTTAATCAATTAATTATTAATTAATTATTAACTGATTATTAATCTATATATATAATGTTCAGTGTATGTGTCTGTCTGTGCCGAGTTAAAGGTTGTAAGGCTTTGAAGGATATGTAGATAAGGGGATAAACGTATGAGGGAATAGGGGAATAAAGCTATAAAGGATGGCCCAGAAGTTCTGACTCGATTTGTATAAGACACTCTTATAGAGGGAAACACAATATCGAAAATTTGTCTCTATAAGGAAAAGATGCAGCAAAACAAGCTCTACAAAATGGCTTTTGAATGATCTCTTTATGTTCATATAATAAGAAAATTCAGAGCCTAGAAAGATACTTGAGAAAAGAGAAAAATTAACAATGAAGATTTTAGAACATAAAAATAAGATAGTGACACAATACAAATCGAATATTCGATTCACTTGCAAAATGACTTTAAGGTCATTAAATCAACAATTTTAGATGCGAAAAACATTTGCTCTAGGGCAATACTGTCGTGTCCTCACATTTTCGTTGTTGGAAATGAATTCTGAACCGACATCGATAATTATTTATAATTTTTAGAAAATCTTCGCTTGTTATGTCAAGATGAGTGTATAAGAAATACAACTTGAATAGTACCAAGGAGGGCATGAAGCATAGATTTGGATGTGCTACACAAAGAACTATGAGTACAACAAATCTTTAAAAGGGGTAAAAGGATCAATACGTTACGAAAAATATATGTTAACAAACAAAGAATGAACCATTATCAATGTCGGTTTAGAATTCATTTCCAACAACGAAAATATGAGGACACGACAGTATTGCCCTAGAGTAAAAGTTTTTCGCATCTAAAATTGCTGATTTAATGACCTTAAAGTCATTTTGCAAGTGAATCGAATATTCGACTTGTATTGTGTCACTATCTTAGTTTTATGTTCTGAAATCTTCCTTGTTAATTTTTCTCTTTTCTCAAGTATCTTTCTAGGCTCTGAATTTTCTTACTATATGAACATAAAGAGATCATTCAAAAGCCATTTTGTAGAGCTTGTTTTGCTGCATCTTTTCCTTATAGAGACAAATTTTCGACATTGTGTTCCCCTCTATAAGAATTTCCTATACAAATCGAGTCAGAACTCCTGGACCACCCTTTAAGGGTGTAGAGGATAATAGAATAGGGAATAAAAGAATAGGGTATCAGTGGATGAGACTATAACGGGATAAGAGTATAGGGAATTAGAGGACAATGCTATAAAGATATAGGGGAATAGAAGAATAAGGATATAGCAAATAAGAGAATAAGAGATAAAGGGGTAGGGTGTGAGTGTGGGTGTGGGTGCAGTTATCTGCTCACCATACCCACACCCACAACCGCAACAGACTAAAAAGACGAATAATGATCAGAGAAAGTCGATCTATCAGAATCCCCACAATCACCTGTAACACACTACTGTAATCCGATCTTGCTGAGAGCAGATATTAACTGATAATAACACCTCACACAACACCCAGGAATTCCTTCTACACCTACGAAATCCACATCGTTAGCTTTATGTTCGATTCTCTGTATTAAAACAAAGTGAGCATACAAGAAAAGGCAAACCAAACATCAAGCATAAACTGCTTCTCCAGAAAAACTCAAATATCGATTCGAGTAACTAGCTTCAGCTGCCATCCGCACTGTCTATATTATAATCACGCGAACATCGCTCTTGAAACGTGTAGATGAAGACGCAGCCACGCACCGAATAAATCAGGGATAGTCCCATTTAGACGACAATTCAATCACTACGAAAATACCTTATCAGAAAAGTGATCCTAGCCGCTCTCACTAACATAAACAGGAACCCGAACCAGACCGAATTTCACTTCATTCCGCGTATCATGTATCATACTGCCAAAAGGCAGCGAAGATCATTATAAATTAGCAACACACATCTGAAGAATCGACATGTTCTTTAAAAACGAACGCCTACAACGCACACACCGAGGTAACGGCAAAATAAACCGCTAGAAAAGTAGAGACACATAAATCAATGAACGAAAAGCGCCACGTAGCCATACACTGGTTACCAGCTCCATATCGTAGCGACATGATAACACCATACAAACCAAGATACTCATGTACATAAATAAAACCTATCCCGATCAAGAAACAGTTCCAAAACCATTCACTCCCTCTACACTGCTCCAAAATGTCTTACCAAACGCTACCACAATCACCGATCGAATAAAACTCATAATATTCTCATCCCTCATTCTCGGTAACCAAGAATCCAAAACTGGTTTCGCCACCATAGCAGCATCTACATCATCGACATATATCCCTAATCATCTCATTCTTCCGAATTCATACAGCGATTAGAATGATACTTCAATATTTTTAACGATTTAATAATAACATCAACATGAAATAATACTCATAATGAAATTATTCTAAAATAATGTACCAATTGAATTAGAAATTGAATGGTTTTTAGAGATTTAATAATAACATCAACATGAAATAATACTCATAATGAAATTATTCTAAAATAATGTACCGAATGAATTAGAAATTGAATGGTTTCTAGAGATTTAATAATAACATCAACATGAAATAATACTCACCATGAAATTATTCTAAAATAATGTACCAATTGAATTACAAATTGAATGGTTTTTAGAGATTTAATAATAACATCAACATGAAACAATACTCAGGATGAAATTATTCTAAAACAACGTACCAATTGAATTAGAAATCGAATGGTTTTTAGAGATTTAATAATAACATCAACATGAAATAATACTGAACATAAAATTATTCTAAATTAATGTACCAATTGAATTTGAAATTGAATGGTTTCTAGAGATTTAATAATAACATCAACATGTAATAATACTGAAGATGAAATTATTCTAAAATAATGTACCAATTGACTTCCAAATTGAAAGTTTTTTAGAGATTTAATAATAACATCAACATGAAATAACAGTAATCATGAAATTATTCTAAAATAATGTACCAATTGAATTAGAAATTGAATGGT
>CAJNOL010001348.1:0-67960 GCA_905250125.1 Rotaria sordida | reverse complement strand
ACTATTACAGGTAAATTTTATTTACAAAATAGAAAAAAACAAAAAAAAGAACTTTTCGTTATTTATTTAAGATTCATCAAATATGAGACAAGAATCAATTGATTATGTTCCACCTGAAATGTCAACTGATCATCATGATTCAGATGTATGTTATATAGATATTTAATGTGTCAGGAATTTAAAAACAAAAACGATCAAAAAATTCAATTGAAATATTATTATATACAGTTCAACAAACTCTACAATAATTAGAAACAAGCAGTTTCAGTTTATCGATTACCGATGACAGTATAATCAGAACCTATGTCATTGATGAGACTATCAGTATTTACACAGCTTTTTTTTGGTTCTGATTAGAAGGTGGCAGAGCGCTCCCCAAAACTACAGAGAAATCATTTATTCATTAGTTTTTTTTTCAGAAACATAAATTTCTTAGTTAGAACCCTTAATACTTTCGTTATCAATTGTGAATACTTTTTTTCTCGAACTTTCACTATTGGAGGAGGGATACAAAATAAATTAATTTAAAACTTTATTACTTTACCTAAAAAAAATTGATCGTATGCTTGCTATGGAAGTGTTGTGAAAAACACATTTGAGAAAGTATACTATATCAGTATTTCAAGATAAAATATTCATCGGATACCTAACAAGCTACTTGTCCGAAATATGTTCAGCAAAAAAAGATACTTAAAGTTACTGTACAGATATTAAGCTGGATTTTATACATAATATTCTGCAGTATCTATTAAATAAATTTGAGATATGTTGATAATCAAACCGTACTTTTGACGTTTGTCTTTTTAATATATTACTCTTTCAAAATATTGCAAACAGAACTTCACTTTTACATAAACAATCAATTCCACGAAACTATTAAAAATGTTCAGGTAGAAATACACCGAGTATTTATATCAACATTACACATAAGTAAAAAATAATATGTATAGCGAAAATATTTTAAGGAATAATATTGAGAGAACAGATCGGTTAACACTCGGCTCAAAGACTCGAAATTAAGTTTTGCTAGCTTGAAGATTTGTGAGATGTCTTTTCTCTCGCTCACTTACGAGGGAACCTCTTCAGGTGTTAAATCACTTTTGGCTTGAGACTATAGTCATTAGATAGACCCTACTGAGATGTGCTCAGATTCATAAGGGTTCGGGTGCATGGGCCTCTGGGGGTGAGATATTGGATTTTTTAGGGTATTTTTCTAATGGGGCCTTGGTATTCGAGAAAAATCAAACTTTGGAATTTACACCTGAAACTTTGCCCAATTAAAGGTCTCTACTAGAGTAGATATCACACAAAATTTCAGACCTTTAGCACAAACTGTTCGTCAGCTACTGGTTTCTCAAGTGCGAGCTTCCTCCATGTAGGAGCCATAGGTATTTTGATTAGTTTATAGTTCATGAAAGGTTTGTGCTAAAGGTCTGAAATTTTGTGTGATATCTACTCTAGTAGAGACCTTTAATTGGGCAAAGTTTCAGGTGTAAATTCCAAAGTTTGATTTTTCTCGAATACCAAGGCCCCATTAGAAAAATACCCTAAAAAATCCAGTATCTCACCCCCAGAGGCCCATGCACCCGAACCCTTATGAATCTGAGCACATCTCAGTAGGATCTATCTAATGACTATAGTCTCAAGCCAAAAGTGATTTAACACCTGAAGAGATTCCCTCGTTAGTATAAATCTAGGAAAAGAGTTATGTATCCTTTAAGCTTAACGTTTGAGTTTTGTTGAGAAAAGCTTTTTCTTTCATAAAAAATAAATACGTTTTTTTGAGCTCAGCATAAAGGATTGTATTGTGTGATTTATATTTTCTCAAAAAAAAATATAATCTTATGAAATTTTTTTTTTTTTTGAATTACTAACATTTTATATCTATGTTTTTGTTAAATTATTTTATTTTTAAATTAAGAATGAACACGAAGAAAATGCCGGTGAACAAGTACATTATGTTGAAAAACATGTTGAATTTACAGATGATTTAAATAATGATGAAGAAAATACGAGAGATCATCAACATCAACAAAAACTTCATCGACGTGATACACCACATCATTTAAAAAATAAACGTGTTATTAATAAAAATAATGATTCAATTTCATTTGATGTAATAATTTTATTTTTCTTTAAAATTCATACTTACATTTTGAATTTTTTCTAGCAAATTATGTCACATAGTTCAACAAAATCATCATTAACAAGTCCAGGAAAAGAAGTATGTTTAGAAATAAATATGATTATAAAAATTCATAAGATATTAAATATTAATCATACTCATAAAAATTACATTTCTGTATAATCAGAAGATCTATCTATATTTTGAATTGTATTTAGAGATTTTTATTTAAAATAAAAAACTTCATTAATTTAAAAATAAAATTATGAATTCGAATAAAATACATCAAACTAAATAGTTTAATATTGTAGTTTGTCATAATCATATTTAAATAGTATAAAGAGTTTAAATCATTTATTGAAAAGTATTTCGCATTCTGATACAAATTAGAGATATGCTGAGTTATCCTATCCTATAGTAGAGAGCTACAAGTTCTTTCAGACCTAGGCTCGGATCTACAAAACGTGAACACACAGATCCTCTATTCTGCAGGATTGGATAAGGGTAAGCAAATTTTTCTCAGTCAGAGTATAGGATACGAAAAAGAAAACTTACTCTACACATCCCTAATACGAATTTCTATTGATTTCATTAATAATTAATCTTTATTTTTTAGTCGAGATCATCATCTATTCAAACAAATACACGTCCAATGACACTTC
Organism: Rotaria sordida; assembly: GCA_905250125.1. Taxonomy (NCBI): domain Eukaryota; kingdom Metazoa; phylum Rotifera; class Eurotatoria; order Philodinida; family Philodinidae; genus Rotaria; species Rotaria sordida. Next base: position 65,173 of record CAJNOL010001348.1, on the reverse strand, counting down.
ATCAAGAACAACTAACACTTATTATTCGTCGTTCACCTAATACTGGTCTTGGTATTAGTATAGCTGGTGGTATTGGTTCAACACCTTTTAAAGATAATGATCATGTAAAAAAGAAAAAGCAAAACAATTATTTTTTATTTTATTTTTTATTTTCTTAGGGAATATTTTTAACAAAAATTAATGAAGAAGGACCAGCAGCTCAAGCTGGTTTACTTGTTGGTGATAAACTTTTATCTGTTAATGGAATATCATTAATAAATTGTGACCATAGTGAAGCTGTATCTGCTTTAAAAAAAGCCGGTGATAATATTGAAATGATTGTTATACGTGAAATTTTACAATCATCTGATGATTATAATGAAAATAATTTAATAAAAGAAGGTGAAAAATTTTCAACAATTATTCAACGTGATGAAAAACAAGGTGGACATTTTGGTTTTTCAATTGCTGGTGGAAATCAAACACCAACAATAAATACAAATGAAAATTTATATATATCAAAAATTAATAATCAAGATAAAAGTTTATCATTAGCTGTTGGTGATCGTCTTTTATCTATAAATGGTTATGATGCAGGAAATATAACTCATGATCAAGCTATTGATATTATTAATAATGGTGGTAATAATATTGAATTAGTTCTCTATCGAGAAAAATTTACTAATGGAAATCAAAATATAACTACAACAACAACAGCAAATATTGATAATATAATTGAAGTTAGTTTGAAATAAAAAAAAAGAAAAGAAATAATTTTAAAAAGTAATTTGAATGAAATATTTAGGAAGCACGTGTTACTAAAGGTAATGGTCCAATGGGTTTAAGTATTGTTGGAGGTATTGATCAAGCATGTCCACCATTTGGAATGAAACAACGTGGTGTATTTGTTTCTAAAGTAAGATAATTCGATGTTGAACTACTAAAACATTCTTTTTTTTTCACGATGGAATTACTCCAATTGTAAACTATCATTTGAATTCATACTGGACTAATAAGGAGGTCTTGGTAAGACTAGAAAAGTCTGAAAAAAGATTCATCTTTATGGATTTTTGGAGACGAGTTTACGAAATTTTTTGGAACTGAAATTTTACCCATAGATAGATCGTATAACCGTTAGAATATTCCGAAAGTTTTGTTCGAGTAGAAGGTTATGTTGTCGAGATATTGAATTATATATCTGCAACAAACGACTATTGTTTTTTGGAAATTCAATATCTCGATAAAGGAACATTCTTTTCAACTGAAACATTCAAAATATTCTAAGGATCATTACTTAGATCGAGAAATACGGTCCGTTTTCTGCCGAAGAACGGTGTGTTTTCTGTGGAAGCCTACCGTAAACTCACGAATCCGATCGCCAAAATCATTGGTCTACATATCAACGAAATCTCAGATTGACATCCTATTATTTAATTGTCCAAAAAATCGATCAAAAATTTAGTAAAACACTCGTAACTCGTCTCCAAAGGCTGATGAGAATGAACTGTTTTTGGGCTTTTGCTAGTCTAACAAAAACTTTCTTGACGCTCAAGATGAGCTCAAACAACGAATTACAGTTGGCTTACGAGAGAACCTTCCAAGATATAGAATCTTTTCCATGGATAATGTATACAGCATGCATTTTTTTTGAAAGCTTCATATTTCGACGAGACTTTGTTTAAAACTTGTGAATATTTTTATGGAAGCTAATCTAATTGAATTTTCTATATACTTCAATTTTTAGACCAAAATTCAAAAATACGAGTTTTTCGAAAACCTGAAACTCCTAGAAAAAAAAATTCGATAGCTTAGTCAAATAATAGAAAGCAAAATTCTTTTAGAGTTTTTATTGAAACACTATGTAGTATCTATCGACAAAAAAAAATCACTGAAATTGGAAAGGAACACCTCAGAAGGTTCTCTCGTCAGTAAAAAAAAGAGTTTATACGACTTGAAAAGTTCTTCCACAGTTTTTCAAGATTTAAAAAGAAAAAAAAAATTACATCTTGTTGAATAGATTCTTCCAAATGGTTCAGCTTCTCGTACAAATCTTCGTATTGGTGATCGAATATTAAAAGTAAATAATCGTGATGTATCACAAGCAACACATTTAGAAGCTGTAGAAGCACTTTTACAACCAACTAGTGAAGTTGTTTTACTTGTACATCATGATCCACAACCATCAGGATTAAAAGTAAATCCAAATGAAAAACAATTTTTGCCAAAAATTTCACATTATTTTTCATGATTATTTAGGAAGTAACATTAACAAGACAAGCAGGTGAACCACTTGGTATTAGAATCAATGGTGGTGTTGAAGGAAAACGTGTTAATCCAGATGATCCAGAAGATGATGGAATATTTGTTACTGAAGTCTGTTTTTCTAGTTTTATCATTTTTCTTTTAATAAAATTTTTTTTTTTAATTTAAAGGTAAAAGATGGTAGTCCAGCATCTGGTATTCTTTCTATTGGTACACGAATTCTTGAGGTAAGATCAATAAAAGTTTTTTTGCCCCCATGTGTGTTATCGCCATGATTGGCATGTTTTCTTTTTTGCCTCATTCGTTGATTGTATCCATATGTAACTATATGATTAAATATTAGTTTATATGCTTTATGACAAATGATTATCACCAAATAATAATATCAAAGAAAAAAATTCAGAAATTAGATACGACCGATATTGATTATTTAAATTACAATATGATTATTATTTGATTTAATTTTATATGAATTATTTATTCATCTATCAAATTGCTATTTGCTTCATTTGTAACTTCGTCTAGTAATTGCTTAGACGATAAATTTCGTCTAGAAAAATCGCTTATTCTAGACATTCAATAATATTTTTGATAAATGATGGCTTTGTCTTTCAGAAAAATCATTATCAATAAATAGTAATCCATCATTATTAACAATATCGATTGATGATACAATAAGAGATTATTGTGAAAACAAATTTTGATGATATTATACATTTAAATCAAATATTTTCATTTAATAAATCATCAAAATGTTCACAATCAAGTGAATATATAAGAAGAAAAAAAAATCATTATCGACAATGAAATACAAAAAGAAACAAAATTATCTTGTGTATCAAGATTATTTCATAAGAAAAAGAAAGAAAGAATAGAATTAATATTTACACAATAAAGTTCTACACCAACTATTATATCTAAAGAGTTGATTTCAAAATTGTGTCAAGAAACTTCTATTATCTTCTTCAAACAATATTAAATCAAAACCTTTACTAGAGGAACCTTCAACTATTCCAACACAAATTACAATAAGACTTCAACCTTCATATAAATCTTTATCTTTATTATTTGATTCTCCATCATCAATTTCAACACTAACATCATCAATTATTCAATCGAATATATCATCAACATCAACTTATCATCTAAAATCAAGTTTAAATTATAATCAATATTCTCGTAAAGAATAAATTCTTTAAAAAGATTGTCCTTATTGCTTTAGTGAAAATCTGTCATCAATTAAAAATGATTCTCATAACAATAATAATAAAAATTTAGAAAAAATTTCTAATCATTCATTAAATCTTTTACATGCTAAAGAAATGTATTTATTATCGACTAGTAGTTCAATAAATGAACGATGTTATTTATCATCTGAAGAATATTCTTCAATAGATGAAATAAAACAATTAAATTTAAATGAAATTATTTATACTATTTATTCAACAGTTGATAATAATAATAATAATCAATGAAATGAAATACTAGATGCATTAGCATCATTATTACAACAAACTGTACAAGAAACATCATCTAATTTACAAGATAATGAAAAAGATATTCTAAATATATCTGAACAAGTACCGAGACTTGATCAGATTTTTGTTCGAACTGTTCTCTATGAAATTATGATGAGATCTTTTAGTTTTTATTTACTTATTCTTATGTGTCGTATATAATTATAGCTGAAGCCTACGAATTCTATTATATCTAATTAGATAAATCTTAATAGAATAATAAAATATTTTAGTGCAACGAATGCGGCTAAAAAATAAAAAGAAACTTACCAGTGTATTATCCAGGATGGAAACGGCATATCTACAAAGAACCGAATATAACTCTCCTGAAGTTTATGGTTATTCTACCATTTACTACGTGTTTGTGTTCCAAAAAATAGATATTTATCCTTCCAGAGTTTTAAATCGCCTTTTCGATAGAGAAAATCTGGATACAACACTGAAATTTATTATTGTTTTTCTTTTTTAATCCTATATATCTATTTCATTTAGGTTAATAATCAAAGTTTATTTGGTGCTCGATTAGATGATGCTCAAAAATGGCTAAGTATACCAACTGAAACAATTAATTTGTTAATCTGTCATGGATTTAAATTTAAAGAAGTAAAAAAAAAAAGAAAAGACCTTTTAAATTAATTTTTTTGTTTAATTTTTACTTTTTTTAAATTTAGACAAATACTATAATTAGTCCAACGAAATCATCAAAACAAATTGATGCTAATCGATCATCATTAACACAACAATCTAGTTCACCAATACCACCAATAAGACATAATGGTATATTATCATCTCATAATGTTTCACATTCGCCAAAAATAACAAGTCCTGTTTATACAAATACTAAACAACAACAATCACCTCAACCACCGCCTGTTCCTGTTAAACCAAAATGTCGAACACCAAGTACACAATTTGTGCCAATTAATGGAGATAATCATAAACAATCAAAAATACAATCACAAAATGGTTTTGAAGTTGATGAAGTAAATAATTTGATTTTGGAAATTAAAAAAAGAAAAAAGAATTTTACAATATGTTCTTTTTATTTAGTCTGATTTTTCAGTAACAGAATCAGAACGATCATTTAAAGATAAGAAAAAATTTTTTGAAAGTGGATTCAAAGATTCTGGACCTAAACCAAAACGTATATTGACATAGAATTTTGTTTTTCTTCTTCAATTAAATATTTTCTTTTAGCTCGACAATTTAAATATATTAATGAACATGAATTATTACAAATGAAACAAGAAGAAGGTAACAGCGAATTTCAAGTCGGAAGTCTATAGTATTTTCTCCTAGATCAAATGTCGATTGTTCAATAACAGTTATTCTATTTAACATGAGTTCTTAATGGTATCCCCTTTCTCCTGTTTCTCCGCGATGCTATGTGTGATCGAGTTGAAAATTTTTTTACCAGCAAGAGGATATTTTCTCCTTTGAATAAAAAAACCAAAATATTGAAGATACCCATGGTGTTTTTTTCAATACAGCTATCAAAAATCAGCAGAGCGAATTATTTTTTTGAAACAAAAAATAAATCTTCGTCGTAAACAGTGTATAGTGTATGTGAAAGAAAATTTAGTTCGATCGGATGTACTAGATTGAAGAAACGATGGCGTTTCTGTACTTTTTTTTCATAAAAAAGTTGATTTGAGAAAAATGCAAAAAATATATAGTTTTTGTTAATTTGATTTTTTAACATTTAAAGATAGTTTTTTAGATCTCCAAAATGTATTGAGTGGATAGATACTACTTCAGACTGTACAATGATCACAAAAAAAAATTTTTTTGAGTCATGAAAGGGAAGACATTCCCTTAAAACCAACCTATCACGCGAAAGTCTCGCTGCAAAATATTCTCTCATTTTTCGACCACGAAAAGACAGCTGGCTAAAGCCAGAATTAGAATTTTTCGAATATGCTGTTTTAAATTTCCTTCTGGATTAAGATTGAATAATTATCATCAGATTATTTCGAAAGATCTAAAATAATAATTGTACAAAATTTTGTATTCTGATTGACACTTATCAAATTCAAGATGTAAAACAGTTTTTAATGATTCAATTTTCTAGAGCAATATTTGTTCTTCAAAACATATTATTTACTTTTGTATGACAGATGTTTAAAATTCGATGTTTTTGAAACAGTAATTTTTTGACAAATATCGATTTCCATATAAACTACCTCCTTCGTGAAAATGCATAGATGAGATTTCACTTATTGTAATATCTCATTTTGTATAGAATTCAGCGTTCTATCATTATATTGACTTGCAGCTGTTCCAAGATATAAAGTAAGGATTGCACCAAAACGGCTATTTTGCTTTGTACATACTAGGTATGTATAGGAACAGTTTTAGCTTCGGATCTGGGAAAACGAAATTGTTAAGACAGGAATTGTGACTACAAGAAAAAGATTGTCTCGACTGGAATTCAAGATTATAGTTAAATATTCTATGATTTGAAGCGAATTATCTTATAAATCATATCAATCAGAAATTAGATAATCCCAAAAAAGTGCTAGTCGTCGACTGAATCAATCAAAAAACTGAACGTTGAAGAAGATACGAATAAAACCTCGAATAGCTTTCCTGTAGATCATGATAGAAACCAAAAACCAAAAACTTAGTTTCACATATCTCTAGTACAGACACTATTTTAGACTTTTTCTATGAAAGATGAATATAAGTTTTTCGATGATTTTTCGACTGCAGAAAAGAATATATGTAGGCGTCTAGAGATATATTCGGAAATAGTGAAGGATTCTAATTTTAACTCTAAGTAATTGTCTTTTAGTCGCTGAAAAATTTTCCGATTTTATGAAGTTTCACAGTTGACTTTTCAATTCTTAATTAGAAAAAAAAGGTTATTTTTAAATTCATTTTAGAACAAAAAATCAAATCGATGAGTCCAACTGAATTACTTCAATCTCGAACACTCTATACTGGTGATGTAAATGATTCTGAACTTATGCAAACAACATTATCTCAATATCAAACACCAAATTATCTTGCTAAGTATGAAAATTTTTGTTCTAATAAAGCGATAAAAGAAAAAAAAACAACATCTATAATTGATTTCTATTTTTGTTTTGTTTATTTAGACCAGAAGAAGATCAAACAGATGATGATATTATTCAACAACAATCACGAAAATTACCATCGACTGCAAGGTAATAAAAAAAAAATTATTTATTAATTTTGTATCAACAAGAAAATTTAATATACATGTTAGAATGCATTCACTCGAACAAGATAATGCTACTGCTCGTACAATGATGTCGAAAGTGACTATCGGTAATAAATAATTAATATATGTCTATGAATTTTGTTAGGTTTTTTTTATTTGTTTTGATATTTTTTTTAAACAGATTCTGCTATAAATTAATGGAAAATCTTAAAATAAAAAATGATTTTATTTAAAAATAAAATTGATGATCAACAAATATACGAACTTATCTTCTTTTTCTTTCCCTTTATATATTTATGCAATTTACTGTTTCTTTGTGTACTGTACATAAACAGAGTTCTTCAATCTTCATCTTTTTTAATAGCGACATTTGTCACTGTTTAATTCTCAAGAAAAAAAAATATATTTGCAAAGCAAAAAAAAGGATTTGTCGTATTTATACATAATCTTTATCTTGTTTCTCTTTAATTAATGAACTCATCATTTTTTGTTGTGCTTTTTTTTTTTTTTATTGTTTCTTCATTTTTTTTTCTCATTCTTAAGTAAATATTACTCGAATTGAATTGTTTCTTTGATTAATTCTATACATAATATGAAGAAAACTAGTTAGTTTTTTCATTCTTAATAAATCTTCTATGACAACATATAATCGATGATATATTGACATATTTCAAAGTATTCAAGAAATAACAACAGAGGAAAATAAGAAGATAATTATTATTTTTATAAAAGAAAAAAAGTTCAAATGGTAACGGAAAACTTATTGTCAAAACACTAAAACTTACACTCATTGATATTAAAGGTTATAATGTATTCGACCGTTAGAGGATGGATGACTGAGAGAAAAGATCTCTTTCATCATCACCTATCCTTTTCTTGTCTTGTCCTACAACAAAATAGATATTTCAAATGGTGACTGAACAATTTGTTGCAGGTGTATCGATGTAGGTTAGAGCCCGCCGTTCCAGATCTGAAAGTTTTGGACTTAGTGGGCTCTAGTCGTCTGAGAAATCTGTAGGGTGGACTAGTCACCTAGTAGAAAAAGTAACTTGTATCTTTATGATGACTATCCAATTCCGATTAGAAAATTTCATTGGGAGTATCAAAGTACGGTTCGATTGGGTCCGAACATTTTGAACTTAACGGGTTACGAGAAATTTTTGGGTCTGATGGGTTCCACCTGCCGGCCGTCAGGATGGAGTAAGGCACCAGGATAGGACAACAAGTGGTTCTGCGCTCAGTTCTAGTATGGATGTTGGTGTGAGCGAAGATCTTTTGTGCACCCTCACCGACGCTCTAATCCACACATACAGCAGGGTTGTCAATCAGAGATGGAATCGGTGCGTGTTTTTTTTGTGGAACTGAATCGAACCCATCTCTGCTGCCAATTATACTTCATTTTGTGGGGTACAGTACCTAATCTCCACATTTTATAAGTATTTATTTTTTTTTAGAGATATAGACAACGATGAAAGTTAGGAGGAAGTATTCTGAGGTTACACATAACTTGTATGGCAGTGATCAACAGAATCACAAACGTTTATTTAATTTCCTATTTAAATGCATTTGCAGACGATGTATTCGATCATATGCATTACGCGTAGACATCAAGTCGAAATTCTATGATAACTGATACAGTTGCTGCTGCATTGACAATTCCATTAAACTGAAAAATTCAATATGCAGATTTTTATATAGTTGGACAGTCTCAATCAGAAATGATCAAATGTATAATAAACAAACAAAAATACAGTCATATAAAAAGATTTGCACCAGTCGATTTAAACAATTAGCGTTCGTTTTAATGAACAGTTTTTGTCTTCCTTTCTAAAGCAAATTATGAGCAGAATATCATTTTTGTAAACTTATTCTTTCAGGAATAAATGAACAATACAGAGAATTTCTTGCAAAAAGAAAGATGATTATCAAATACAATTGTCGATTCGATAAAATCGTGGAGAGTTACTTCGATGTATCAATATAGTAGGAATTTTGTTGTGATGTTTTCACATTGACATCTTTCGACATAACAAAATGACAATTTTCAAGAAATTAATAAATTCTTTGATGAAAATTATCCGAAATTAACAAACATTCTTTGTGCTTCGGAACAAAAGTTTGACTACCGAAATAGGAAATTTATATATTATAATATATCCAACATGAAACAAGAAAAGATATAAATAAAAGATGATGAATTCGTGTTGAAATTCAACATGACTGAAATCAAAATTCAATCCAAAAAAAACTTTCTTGATGCTTATTTAAAAAATGCAAAGTTGTTTTTTTTTGACGAATATTCAGACATCATTATTTTCATCAATTCTCAATCTGATGAAGATCGGATTCAAGTTTCATAATATGCTCAGTGTGCAATTCAAAAATAAAATGGAAACATCATTGAACAAATTTCGAGAAAATCATAATGATTCGTTGCAAGAATTGGATTATTAGACAATTTATATAAAAAATGAAAAAGAAAAAAAAAAACATCAAACTTTATTACGTATTCAGTGAAAAAGTAATATCGTTAGTGTCCTATAATCTTTTTTTATAATTGAGACATAAGAAATTCGATGAAAAAATTCTCATATTGACAATTGATTTGATAAAACTGAAAGACTGTGTCGATTAAAAAGATTATCATTTACTCAATTGTGAAACTGCGATCTCTGACTTTATGAAAACATCCGTCAATTGATGAAAGCATATGCTCCTCACGTCCGATGCTAAAAATAAAGTATTTAATATCCAATGTTTGAGAATTAATGTACTCTATCCAGTCACGATCTTTTCAAGGTTATTGATGTTATCGTTCCAATACAAAGTCAGATGCATTGAAAAGTATTCTTTGCTTTACGAGATAGCTTATGTTTATGACACATTTTTATTTTCATACCATCGGATATAAAAATTTAATTATAAATCAAATAGTATGATGATAAAGATAAACAAGGAAAGCTTCAGGTTGTTTTGAATTAAAAAAACTATAATAGCAATTATTTGTTGCACTAAGAGTTTTTTTTTCGATAGTTCTACATTTTTCACTTGTAATTTTTTTCTCTCTTAAACTCTGAAACGTTTATTAAAGGATGAAGAATTTTACAGAGAATGTTCTAGAATAAATAAAATGTCAACCAAAGAACATTCTCAACAATCTTTCATGTCTTTTTTACCTTTCTTTGGTCATTGCAATTGAATAGATGAGTAGGCGCTTATCGTTTCAATTCTACGTTGATAAGAAAAAAAAATTTATAAACAAAGTCAACAGTTTTGTAGCATCAGAAATTCTCTATCCAATGAACTTTAGTAATTATATTGAGGATTGCAACAAAAAAAAAGAAATAAGAACAACATTTTGACCTATTTATTATGCGCCACGCATTATAACTTGAATCATTAAAACGATTGAAATTTTACAAACAAATTACTCTTATCATGATTTCGATAGAGCATGGAAGTGGAAGTACATGTATATGATAAATAGAAGACCCTTACTTTACCAATAAGTCTTTGTATTTGCTCTCATTTATCTATATCATAAACACATACACGTCCAGCCTGACTAATTCTCAACATTGGGATGTTTATTGTATGAAAGCAGAAGTTTATCTTGATAAGAAAGCAAAGTAACTATGTCAATCCAAATGACGTAATTATTTGTTAAACTATTTATATTTAAGAAAAAGATTAAGTTTTTGTTAAAAGCGTTTTTAGCAAATTTAACAAGTTGGTTGAAAAGAACATATTAATACTCTAAATTAGTATGACAACATAAATATGCATCGAGAAATAATGAGAATTACTCAAGTAGCTCCAGGAAACGACGATAATAAATGAATAAAAATTGTTTATGGTAACTTATCAAAATACGTAAATAAATAGAAAATGACGAAATAAATCATGAATAATCTCTTCCTAGTATATTATTAGTTATGATCATGTTGAACCAAAACAACTTTAAAAATTGTTTCTTGCCTTCCAAACAACAAACATACTCAATTGTAACTGTAGAATAACCATATTGTAGAACTCATATGTATTTTTGAAGAAAATAGTGAGTGTAAATTTTAAGTCGAAGTTTCACGGTTCCTCTTTCCTCTCCATTACAGACTTTAGTAACTGAGAACAATAGCTGTCAGACTTTCTAGAGCTTTTTTTTTGCAAAATTGATGAAGTTATAATTTAAAAAAAAAATGAATATCATTGTTTGTGAATTAATTAACATATATAATAGTGCGTAAGATCTATTGTAGATATGATGAATATATAAATTAGACTTATTGTGAATTAATTCAATGATTACAATAATAAGAATGTTAAATTAAGAAAAATGAATTAAAAAAAAGAATGAATAGCAACAATGCCAACAAAAAGATAAAGCAACCGTAGAAAAAATAAAAAAAAATACTTCTATTCAAAATGCAGAAATTAGAGAGATCCATACTCTGATGATCGATTATCCTATAAAACAACTATCGTCTACGAAAGATTTTTCACTTTACATATTTTTTATTAGGTTAATGAACATATGTGAGTTCCACATTTCAATTTCAAAAGAACTATGCTAATAGACTTTTTTCTGCTCAAAAAATGAATGTTATTTTTCTTGAAAATTTAAAATAAAAAAAGTATTATAAATAATTAAAATAATCTATCTGATGTCTTGAACTGACGTGCTTGTCTCAAGTAGACAGATTCAATAACTTCTTTCGAGTTTTCATATTGAAAATACAAATTAATTCATTATTTTCAATTTTTACTTTTCCATGATCAATTACCATGAAACAATGAAAGATACATTACGTGTCTTCTTCGATTCATAAAACAAAGAATGCCTAGTCAACTCAAAAACGTGCTTAACATATTTTAAAAAGAACTCATCTTGTTCAGGATTGTGTTTGTCATTTAACAGAAAGATATATGACAAAACATGATTAATAAGTTTGTTTTATAAAATATGATTAAAAGAACATAATTACATACATGAGAAAACTAGTTTTGAATAAATCATATACATCTGCAATCGTATAATTTGTTGGAGTCAAACAGTGCAATTTAGGGGAGAAAAAGAACAAAGATAAAAATAGATGTTTATCCTAAAGTGTTGATAATCTTATTTTTCTAGAGTTTTCTATTGTATAAATAGAAATTCTTTATCGTCTATGAGAATAAATATATAATGATAAATAAATCAAATAATAGAAGCATTTTAATATTAATATAAGAATTTTTAACATGTTTTCATAAATTACACATGCATTGGCAAGAATAGAAAATAAAATACAGCAAAAGCACATAGAATGAAGATAATAATAATGTTTACAATATGTAATGAGGACCAGCTCTTACATTAATTAATCATTATTATTAGCAACACTATTTTGATAGCTAACGCATACAAATATTAAATACCAATAAGCAGACAGCCGATCAACGAATTTCACAAAAAAAATAAAATAAAATAAAAAGAGTATGTTTTGTCTTGTTTTTTTTTTTAAAAGAAGTCTATTTCTGATATATTTGGTGTAAAAAGGTCCAAATCTGGTATGTTGTTCATATTAAATACATCATTAACAGTATCAAATACTGAAAATTTATTCTTTGATCTTTTCTCTTCTTCATCAAGCCAATTAAAAAGTTCATCAATATGACCAAGTTCTTGTGTTCCAGATGATAAGAATTTGTTATTAAAATGTGTTGCAAATGGAACCTGTGCAATATATTGAGGTTGATCAAAGACACTAAAATTTTCTTTTTCCATGTATTCATAATCAATTCGTTGCCGTTTATATTTTGGTTTATCATTCATTGATAAACATTGATCATTGGGTGCTTGAATAAAAAGAAAAAAAGATAAAATAATGAAAAAAAAAATAAAAATAAATAGTAAAAATGGAATTACTAACACATTGAGATATTTGTTGTTGTTGAATTATTTAATATTATATTTGACATACACATTGATTCTGATTGAATAAAAGCTTTTCGTCGTTCACTATTTTGTTTATTGATATAATTAAGACATTGATATCGCATGAGAGGACTAAATTATAAATAAAATAGAATATTTTCTATTTTGGTACGAAAAATAAATATTTAACATACTCAATAAGCTGTGCTAGAAAACCTAATTTTATTCTTTTACGTCGCCCTTCAATCAACGTATGTGTATTGCACAGAAAAGTAAGACGATCACCATTATGAGTAAACAGATCAAGGACATTCATAAATGTACAATGTGGACCTGACACTAAAAAAAAAAATAAAACACTTATCAAAATTATACTAAACTATTATTAAAAACTAATCGTACGACAATTTTGTTTTGCTTGTTCTATTATATCCCAACATTCTGTTGGTAAAATACGATAAATTGATTGATCGATTAATTCATTTGGCTTATAACCTAATAAAAATTCCGTACTAAAACAAAAAAAAAAAAGAAATGAATATTTTTTTTGTTTTTATTTATAAATAAAAATAAATAGAACAAACTTTGATGAAATTTCACTGATATTCAGTTGATCCGTAAGAACAAATCGAAGTGTTGTTGCACTTGTTGAACCAGTACCATTTGTTGGAATATTAGGTGTGCTTGAAAGAATTTGTTCACAACGTGCCACAAATAATGGTTCTTGACTTTCATCATTTTCAGTAAAGAAAAAATGACCTGTCAACACCATTGACTAGAAAAAACGAATTTTTATTTTTTTATTAACTAAAGAATTTATTTGTTAATTAAATTTACCTTCGTTTCTGTATTTGATCGATTAGGACGTTTACCTCGTGGTAATATCCAAGTGCAAATAGCACGTTTTTCATCCATTGTTGGTGTTGAAAGAATTTGACGGATCGTATCATGATCATTTTTACTTACACAATCATAAATACTTCTTAATTGAGGATAAAGTAATCGCTTAAAAATACAAAAACAAAAAAATAAAAAAAATATTATTATAAAAAAGAAATTTCTTTTAATTTTTTTTCTACATACAACATTTTTACGTAAATAATATTCAACATTATCACTAATTAAAATAATTCTACCAGTTGTATTGACTGCAATAATAAAACCTTTAAGATCATCTGTAATCGATGAACTTTGAATGCCAGCTGCTAATTTAGTATTTCCTATAATAATAATAATAATAATAGATGAATTATTAATTTGATTATGTTCTATTTTATTTTTTGATATTCTATTTAACTTACTATCAGCAATATCAGATGACCAATATTTACGGCGTAAAAGACGTGACAGCGTCAAGCTGAGTATATCATTTTTATTGAGTTTATTATTATCAAGATCATCAATAGATGAATCCATAAAAAGTTGACCTAGGGCTTCCAGAGCTTGACTAGTTTGTTTTCGTCGTTTATATGGTGTACTGTTACATTCTTTCAAAGAATTTGCAACAGATATTGGTTCACAAAATGAACGCTAAATGATTATAAATTTAATTTTTTAATTTTAATTAATGAAAAACAAAAAGTAATCTACCTTGAGATTACGTTGATGAGACATGTGCTCGGCACGAAAGTCGTTCAACGACAATATAATTGTCTTCGGAACTGTCCAGCAGTTGAAGAATAGAAGTATGCAGAACGAACTAGCGTCTTACAAAGAGAATACACGCACCACAACGACACAAAATAGAAGAATGCCGAGTGTCGATAGTTTTGGTATTTACACGGTCACCTTTTTTTTTTCTCTCTTTTTTTGTTTTTTTTCTTTCTTTCCGACGACCGTGTATGAGAGAAATTACATTCAATCCTTTATTTTTTACAGATTTTTACCTGTAATCATTAAGAAAAGAGAAGACAACATCATATCTATGTAGTTGACGTCGACCGCCTACTTTATTCTTATTGTCAGTTTGTCAAATATCTTTCATTGTTATATTGATTCATTTTTTATTTAGATTCTATACCCCTATGACACTTATTACAATAGTATGAAAGAAAAGTATGATAAAGAAAGAGTATATATCTCTCTGTCCCTTCTTTGTAAAGTCGAAGGGATTTAATGCGCAAATAAACTTTGAATGGTGACACCTTGAACTGACTAAGGTGATGATTATCTTAATCATTGATTTTATTTCTATTTCGAATAGATTGCAATAAGAGATTTTTTTTTTTTTGTTCAATTTTTATTCGTCGATTTTAATAAATAAATAACTTCTATCAGGCATGTTATATTTTATTTGTTTAGTATGATGAAATATGATCAGTAAATAGAAAATGAAAATTGAGAAAACAAAAGCAAATAAAAGTGTCATACATTTGAAAACTGCGCAACAAGTGCTTATGGATATAAAGATAGGAAAAAAAAAATCTTTTATATTGTCTATTATTAAACAAAAAAAAGGCATAGACATATGAATACAAAATCTCGAATTAATTTTCAAGCAATCTGAATCATAAGGAAATAAATAAAGATGATAGCAATTTTTTTTCTCATTTAATTAAGTTCCGTTATAAAGTAATTTTTTTCCGGTACTATTTCAATTAATCTAAAAATCTTCAATTACTATGTCTACTGTCAAACGAAACTTAAAAGTTTACTCTTATGTTATATCAAGAGCGAAGAATGAATTGGATAAATGCAAAAATTCATATTATATAATAAACATTCACTTTATTTATAAAAAAAAAAACAATCGGTAGACAAGCTAGACGAATTTTTAAATTATAATGATTGTATTATATTTAATAAATAATATTTCTACAAGTTCAATATTTATATAAAATTCGTGATTTGAGTACGCTTGATGACATATTAACAATATTAGACTCACAATAAAAAGTTAGTCAATAAAATAACGATGATGAATATGTTTTTTTTGTAAATGACAACTATTTAAATAACCAATAGTATTTCAACTCCGTAAAATACAACAAATATAGGCTTATAGCTAAGCAAAAAAACAATACTACGTATGATTAATCGTATCTGTCAAAATATATCTTGTCTAATCCGATTTTTGAGATATAATTTGATTGACAACAATCATTTCTTTTTAACGATCACACCAAGAGTATTCAGAGTAATTGAATGAAAGTATCTCTTTTGTTTTATAACTATTCTTGAAAAGAACACAGGAATATATCTTCAATAAGTTCAATTTTCATTTGAAAACTACAATCTTTGATAATGACATTTTGATTACTATAATTAACAAAAATAAAATTCATTATGAAAATATCTTTTTAAGTATTGATTTATGTTCTGGATATTTATAAAAACTAGCGTTGAATTTAATTTTCTTTTCGGAGACACTCTTGATAATATCCAATTCTCTAAAAACATTCATGGTTATAATTATTTGTAGCCGACAATTTTTATTATAAAGAAACAACTTTTCTTTCAATAATCTCTGTCTCGTTTGCATGTAAAAGATAAGTTTCAAAGTTATTAATTCTCTTATTATAAGAGATGGAAAAAAAGACTAAAAATAATAAGTTTGATAATTCATTTTTCAATCTAAAAATTTAACAAGTATAGTTTTTCCTTACATAGAATTATTTATAATAGAAATTGAATAAGAATTTTTATAGTCTCATTTTTTTAAATGAACACTACAAAACTGACAGAGCTATTTATTTGTCAAGACAATTATTTGAACTAATAAATCATTTCGATTGACATTGTATAAATTTAATAATCAGAAGTAACTCATTATCATTAGATGTTTTATTTGAAAAATGTGATGATGAAAAGTATGATTTAAATGTTTTTTTTTTCTTTATACATGTTCATACGATTACAGAAACCCAATCAATTAAAACTATAAAATCTACTAGTTATTTAGTAAAATGAAAAAAAAATCAATGTTATTCTTTTGTCGTTGGTAAAAGTTTAATATTTCGATTTAACATTTGTTGCCGTTGACGTCTATAAAAATATTAACAAGTTAGAATTCAATAATACATTCAAAAAAAAAATACTTTTTTCGGTACATCAATATTAAGTTTTTCGGCTAATCGTCTTCCAAAATCATCATCAACATTGGCAAATACAGCAACTACACGACGTATTATGTCTTTATCCGTACATTGTTGTAAATGATCAACAATATTATCAATTAAATGAGCACGACCACGATCATCTAATACTTTCTTTAAAAAAAAAAGAATAAATCAAATAAAATTTTTTTTTTTTGCTTTACGAGAGAATCGTCCGAAGTCATTCATCATTTTTGAGTCTATATATTGATTATCAAGACTAGAATTCTTGTACAATAACTCGGATTCATTACATGTTATAAATGAGTTCAAATCATTGTACTGATAATTTTCTTCTTCGAAAGATTCTTTTAAAAAAAATTGAATTAAACCGGTATGAGCTACAAAATTTCTTGAAAGATACTCTCAACAGTAATTTTTTTTTTTCAATCTAAAGATATCCATGTTTTTGTGAAAAATTTTCAAATTCTCTGATTCAACGCATTGCTTGAAGGATTTCACCTATTGCTCTTATGTCTAATAACTCTAATACTTAAGGGATAAACGACGTACTTTCGTACTCTCATGGTTCTCTTATACTCCATGTGCTTCCACTCCACTCTCATTGTTGTTTTGTACTTTTACTGTACTCTCATACTTCAGAGTGTGGAAGTACTTTGTTTTCTCTTCAATAATACCTCTATAGAGGTAAAAAGGTATAATTTTTTGAATTTGTCGCGAAATCGGATTTCTCATCAACTCCTATCATCGTGTTCTTCTCTAAGTATAGTTTGATATGACGTTGGAAATGGTGACTGTCTCACTAAATTCTATAGACATAGGGAAGCCAAGAGATTCTGCTAGTTGCATCTTATAATACTACAATGAGCTTCGCTTTTTAGATCTGGAAAAATCTGTACTGAAAAAAAACGATTTTTGAATGGTAATTAGCTAGAAAATGAGGCTTTTTTTAACGTAAATAGTTGATTTTTTAAAAGTAACTACCAGGTAGTGTGTTGATCACGAGAGTTTCAAACAGCTTCTAGGTTTAATTAAAATTAGAATATTCTAAAAGGTTCAGAAAAAGTGATTATGTTTGTCTTGAGATATCGAACTTTTAAATCCGATACTCGAATTTTTCTTACAGACTGAATATTTCAAAACAGATACATTTATTTTTAGTTGAAATTTCGAGAAGATTCTATTTTCAATTCCACCGGATCTACTAAGAAACTTTTAGATAAAAATTGCTCAATTATCATGAAAATATAGACTTAAAAACGTAGTGAATCACTTCATATGATTTTCTTATAGGTGATTTATCTTACTTGATAGAAAACTCGTGGTTGAGTAAAGTTATCATCTTCACTTGCTTCATGTCGTGCTGCCAAGCCTGATTCAAGTGTTGCATGTTCAATATGTTTGTCACGATTTGTTACATCTGGACCATTAAATGAATTTCGATAATAAGTTGGAGCACCACCTGTATTTTGAAAATTAATTTTTCTTATTTTATTTTGTTTTTTGATAGATAAATTAATTAAACTAACCTTGATTATGACATGCTTGCATTGCACCATCACGTTGATAAGTACAAACTTTAACATTTTTATTTGTTTCAGGATTATTAACTGGAATAAGAAGATGATTGGTTCCAACACGATGAAGATGTGTATCAGCATATGAAAAAAGTCGACCCTAAAACATATTTAAAACAATCGAATTTTCATGGTTTATTATTTTTGTTTTTAATACTTGTAACATTTTATCTGGTGATGCTTCAATTCCTGGTGGCATATGTGCTGGTGAAAAAGCAGCTTGTTCAATTTGAGCAAAATAATTTTCGGCATTTTCATTTAATGTCATTTTACCAATACGACGTAATGGAAACTCTTTTTGTGAAAATACTTTTGTTAAATCAAATGGATTAAATGGAAGATTTTGTGCTTGCTCCTGTGTAACAACCTAAAAATTAATTGTAAAAAAAAATTCAAAAATTTTCTTTCTTGTTTTTTTTGCTTATGATTAAATATTAAATACTTGAATATAAAATGTCCAACTTGGATATTCTTTTTTAGCAATTGCATTATAAAGATCAGCTAATGCATAATCAGGTTGTTCACCAGCTAAAATTTTTGCTTTTGTTGGATCAATATTTTTAATACCTTGATCAGTCTAAAAAAATGAATTTTGTTTGAAAGATTGACAAAATAAAACAAGTTTACTCGAATATGAAATTTAACCCAAACAAATTCATTTTTATCGTTAACCATTTTAAATGTATGTGAGCTATAGCCATGCATGTGACGAAAACCATCTGGTACTCCACGATCAGAATAGAGAAACATAAACTAAAATACAAAAAAAATCTTGATTTTTTTAAATTGAATTTCTATAGAAATATTTGAAAATGACTTGATGTGTAGCCATTGGATGATTAGCAAAAAAATCCCAAACCATATTTGGATCTTTTAAATGTGTTTGTGGATTTCGTTTTTGAGAATGAATAAACATTTGAAACTAAATTGAAAAAAAGAAAAAGTCAATATAGTTAAGTAAATATCAATATACATACTAAAAATGGATCACGAACAAAAAATATCGGTGTATTATTACCAACTAAATCCCAAATGCCTAAACAAATATAAGAAATATATAATTTTAGGTTTTTTTTTTTCTTCAAATAATTATTTACCTTCATCAGTATACATTTTAATAGCAAAACCTCGTGGATCACGTACTGTATCAGCTGAACCACTTTCACCAGCTAGAAACAAAAAATAGATCGTACATCATCTAATGCATATGATCAATGAATTTGATACGTACCAACAGTTGAAAAACGTACAAGAAGACGTGTTTTTGTTCCTTTCTTGAATACTTTAGCTTTGCAAATATCCGATAAATCATCAGTTGCTTCAAATACACCAAATGCACCACCACTTTAAAATAGAAAAATATAATTAAATATTTTCTTTATCTATATTAAAACCAACCCTTTGGCATGAACAACCCGTTCAGGTATTCGTTCGCGATCAAATCGTTGAACATCTTCAATATAAGGAAAATCAGAAAGCAACAATGGTCCTCGTGGACCAACAGTAACAACAGTAGATCGTTCGCCAAGTGGACGACCATAACCAGTTGTTAATTGTTCAGTTTTCTATGAATATAAAATATTATTACTTTTAGACAAAATAGAAAAAGATCTCTTACGTGTGATTTTTTATAATCAAGTATTTGATTATCGGATGGACCATCTTCTTTTAAATCAGGCTGCTTTGTATTGGCCATTCTGAAATGAATCTAAAATAATCGGAAAGCAAAATGCCTAAGAATATGAAATAAATATAAGTGCATGTATAAGCGCAGGTCTTTATCTTTTTATAGACTAGATTTGATGTTATCGCTATTTGTATTAGGTCAAAGTAAAAAAAAAAAGCACTTTTGCTTCGTCATTCTGTCCTGGATTTAAAGAGCGTCTTACTTAACTTGAATAAATAAAATGCAAATCATCACTGAAATGTATTTATATGTTTAAATGAATTTTTTATTAAATATGAAAGCTAAATGCAACAAGGATAAAAGAAAAGTAAATTTCAACTTTTTTTTTTACTAGATATAATAAAAGAAGTGAACATTGGACTATTAAAAATCCACTTGAAAGAAATAAGAGATAAGCAGTAGTATGTTGTTTTTTTACTTTGTTTTATCAGCTGCGTTTTTTTTTCCTTCGTTTTCGATTTATTCATTGAAAAAACAGACAAAAGAGGACGCTCAAAATCAGTAAACAATCAATCTTTGATAATTTTTGTTTTCATATTTTGAAGAAATTTTGCATGAGTTTTTTTCGCATCTATTAGTTAATTAATGTTGAAGAAATATATTATCTGAAGCTATTTTTGTCATAGCAAAATTTTTTTATTTTTGTTTCAACAGCGTAGGCTTTTACTAGTGGCGATGCCAAGGGTGACTGAGAGTGGATCAGCTTCCTCAAGAAAGCTTTGAGCTTCCTCTAGAAATGAGACGATCCTTTATTATAGAGGAAGAAAATACCTGCTTTTCAATTTCAAATGGAGACTGAGCCCTCCTACAAATTTTTTCGAGTTCCGGTACTAGTTTTTTTTTTTTACGAAGAGTGATATATTTCAATGCAATCTCCGATGGTGACATGCCATAATTGTTTCTTATTCAATTTCCGCTTAAAATTTTATAGAAAAAGAAAATACAATGTCTTTTAAGTAGTAGAAAGATGAAAAACATTTTTTTTTGACATTACACTTCATACAGTATGAGAGCGACTGCTTTAGAAAAAACTTAATTCCAGACATTCTTTCTTATTTTTCTTGAAAGAAAATACTACATCATTTCGTACAAATGGTTATAGATATGAGTCAAACGTATCTTTTTGAATTTACGTTTCAATAGGAAAATGTTAATGCATTTTATTTGCTCTGTTTTGTAGAATGTAGATATTCTATGTCTGCATCTAATAAAATAAGCTCATAAATCGAAATTAGATCATCATCATGTATTGATAAGGAAAACACAAATCATAGAAGAAAAATGTGTTTTTTTTTGTTACAAAAAAATTGTATTTCAAATTTAGATTTTATTTCTGAGAGATTTTTAATTTTCTTTAAAATTATTAATAAATATTATAATGATATTAAAATAAGAAGAAAATCTAACATTTCAAAAAACATTCTTCAAAATTGTAAGATTGAGACCTAGATTCTTATTATACTTCATCTACATTGGTTGTTAATTAAATGAAAGCGAAAAAGAAGTTGAACTGTGATAAAGTTAGTTTCCAATTCGATTGATTGGAAACTTCTATTAAGTGAAGTGAACAACATTGTTTCCGCGGTTAATATGTTACTTACATTTATTTTTATTTCTCATGAAATTGGGAATAGTAAAAAATTGCTGTTATCCAAATAGTTCCTTTGAATATGAATATAACATGAATAAAAGTTACATCAATAAATATTGGTAGAACGATTAAAATTGCTAAATATTATGATCCTTCTTCAGCAAATGTCTCCTTATGTATTAGTTTCGTTATTCGTGATGAACTCGAACGTAATTGAACTTACTAAACTCGTACACGCACGTTTTCTACAAGCATTCTAACGTGTCTGGTCTGTTAGCATGTTTTGATACAATTGATATCATAAATACATTTGGATGCTTTCTAGATCTAAACACGTTTATTAGTTAGTTTCATTTAGACCCGTTCGAATACGTCTTATACATCAGATGCACTACATTACATTCTTGATTAAACGCAAGTAGTAAACATATGTTGACCCGTTTTTAGATCTCGCCTGACTATGTAGGTTAACTAAAATCTTAAGCAAAAAATGATACAAAAACGACTTGACTGTTGAAGGAAGTGAAAGTTCGAAAACATTTCCACGCATGATTTTGCTTATCGTTATCTAAATGAATACTGTTTTCAATAATTGGGTATGTTCAAGTGATATAAATTCAAAAGCAAGCAAAATTGTTTTTTGATTGTGGTATATTTTCAGAATTTCTCATCAGAAAACGGCTCATTTGGAATCAGAATTTTTATTAAATTGTATGTATCAAACAGAAATACTCATAGCTAGCATCCACATACATGCAACGATAGTACACGATAGCAAATGCGTATTGTCGTAACGAAAAGTGTTTTGTTTTTTGTGATAATCGAGGAAGACAATATCTAGAAGTTGTTTATTTTTTTTTTATCAATAGGTTTTTAATATGAACTTTAAAAAACGATTGATTAACATAAACTAACAGTGTTAAGATGTTGGTTTCAGGTTACTTGCGCTGATACGCATGTCTGATAGAATGTTTTTCAGATTGTTAACCACGGACGGTGCTAAAGTTTTTGTTCGTCTAAAAATATATCATATTGTGGATTCGACTTGAGTTGAATCCTGGAAAAAACCTGAATACTTACGAAAGGAACCAAATGAATTCTCATTTACTAACGATAGGAATATTTCTACACGCATAGACGAGTGAATAATTCACATAATCTGTGGCAATAACATTGTAGTCGCCTTTTTGATCTATAGAGACAAGAGAATACTAGAAACGCCATTTCGCAAACGACACAAATTCCGCTTACTTGGATTATCGAACGTGACTTGGAGTGCTGCAGGTTCGAGCGAATTTTTCACAGTAGTCAAACCTTTAATACTAGTGTAATGACCGAACAAATTGATAGCCTGATTCCAAACACCAATAGATCCATCAGGATTTAGTGTGCATGTAGCATTGACACATTTAGAGCCGAATTCGAAGATAACATTGCTTCGATAGGCTACGTACCACAGACTGGCATACTTAAAGATGATGCCACAACAATAATAGAAATGAGTTGCTCGCAGTATCTCTATTAGAAATAGCTTACTTTAGTAACATCAAAATCCTTTTATGTAGCTGTGTTTGGACATTGGCTTGCATATAAAACACTGCTACGAGAGAGAAGAAAACAATGGCAACAATAGTCAGTAACAACATGATGACACGTACGCAATATCAGCCTTTCACGTTTTTCTAACTTTTATATATATATATATGTATGCTGAATTGTGCGCACAGGTCATTGTTATATAACTTAGAGCGGTGCATAGGTGCGTTAGATAAATGTCTGATGGGAAAGAAAGCAAGTCAGTATAGAGAGATGAAAACAATCAATAGTGACGGTATTCATAAAGGCCAAAAAATATTGTGCTTTGCATAAGACAAAATACATTTCGGCTCTGAAATGTCAAAACAATGATTATATCGATGTCGTAACAAGTCATCTGATGTTCTATATGCCATTTTTCGCTCATATCAATAATTTATCGACGATTGTCAGCAGTCATAGATATCATGAATACTACATCATGTATTATGTTTAGATTCACAATTTGTACCGCTGCTATCAACTAGTTCTAATTGATCGAAGTGCATGGTTAGCTTTACCCAGGTCGAACTCATCCCATTGGATCCGATGGGAATTCGTCGGAATCCTTGGTACAGGATTCCGACAGGATTTGGGTCCTTTCCGACATCCGACAACTTCCTGTCGGAATCCTGTACCAAGGATTCCAACAACTTCCGATGAATTCTTGTCGGATCCGATAAAATCCGATAATTTTCCTGGCAAGATCCGACGGAATCCGACTGTCGGATTGCTCGTCCTGGGTAATCAACTTTGTTCGATAGTGTGGCTCCTTTTGTTATTTGGTCAACTGGAATTATCGCCAGTTCGTTCTAGGAGACCAATACTATATTATGACCGTATAGTTGTTCAGAATTGTCAAACAGATCCGTATGAATCAAGGTACTATCGGTTTTAAATCTGGTCAATCATGATTCTTTGGGATCCTATCATACAAACTATGAAAGACGTTGATTGAAATGATTCGTTGAGAATCTTTTATTGCCAACTCTGCGATAAATTTCTGTTTTCATACTCTGGAGATATTCTCACGAACACGAAGGTCACAATTTCATTAGAAAAGTGAACGTACGCATTTTGTCAAATTTAGTCTTCAAGGAAACCATCTTACTGGGAAATTCGAGTCTTCATAACTTGGGTCCAATTAATGAATCGATGGTACGGTATTGCCATTGTTAAAAAATTTATCTAGTCATTTCTGAGGACACTTACATTTCGAGTGACATATTGACTAATATAGAAGGAGATTCGACAAACGACTCATTACATCAATGATTCTTTTTAATGTTATTTGATCAGATTCTTGCAAGAATGACATCAATATTGGTTCATTTGGATTTCGATTCCAGTGACTCCTTCGATTCTTCGCATCATCACTCAGTTATAAACATGCGATCAACTCAATAATCCCATAATGAATGATATGTTAAACTAATTTGATTTCGTCATCAATCAATGCTACTTGTCAGTATTTTCAATGGAAACACCACCGTGCGCCGTCTTTGACAAATGACCTTGATAATGGAAGATGAAATGCTAACCAGTTGTTTTGATTTTCTAAGTCACTATGCATACGTTTTTCTTCGAGTAAGTCTCATTATTAAGGACATGAGTAACAGTTATACCTTTCCAAAGTATATAATGCGGATTAAACTCAGGGAATCTGATTGACGATGTGAAAAAGTTTTAATTTATTACTTGATGTTTTAACCATGGAGATTAGATAAGGTTCAGTCAATACAGACAATGGTGGAATATTAGAACATAGAGTGATACTGGCATATAATTAATCTCACAAGGGAACCTCTTCAGATACTAAAAAGCTTTTGAGCTCAAATTTCGTTCATAGGTAAGGAATGTACAGACTAGAAAAGTTCTAAAAGCATATGGGTGCAAATTGCAATTTGGCTGAGATGTCGACTTTTCTGATAAAATCAAAGTTTCGAATTTTGATCTGAAACTTTACATATAATCGAGTTCTCAATCAGGTTAGCTTGCCTACAAAATTTCAGAATTTCTGGATGGATTATCTTCGAGATATGGAATTTTCAAAATATTTGTGCAAAATACAAGATCTATAAAAAGCGTCTATACGCTAACATAATGGTATCTCAGATATAGTTTATCCAAAAATTCTGAAACTTTGTAGGCAAGCTAGTCTGATTGAGAACTCGATGCGTGTGAAGTGTCAGACTAAAACTCAAAACTATGATTTCACGGGATAAGTCGAGTTCCATAGGAAGATTGTAGTAAAAAGTCGATATCTCAGTCAAATTGCAACTTGTGCTCATATCCTCTGAGGATTTTTCTAGTCTACACATTTCTTACCTATGGACAAAACTTGAGCTCAAAAGCTTTTTTAGCACCTGAAGTGGTTTTCTTGTCAGTGATGTGTCCATAAAAGGAGCCAATCGAGATATAATTGCAAAATATGAACACTTCGTTCTTCTCTCGATAGGACTATCATAACGAAAGAAGAAGACACATTCAAGGGTCTTCAACCTGTTAGAAAATATCAATGCCATTCGCGATGGTTGGAATCGGACTTAGAATCAAATAAAAACTTCATGATGGTTCTCAGTTGTAATCTTCTACCGATCAATCCTCGACAAGAAGATCTTTATCTCTTCGTGTCAGAGCACACGTTTCTCGTCCGAATCATGGGTACGAATATGGTTATAGCTGAATTCATAGGTGTCATGGAAGCAAAGATCCTTACACATTCTCATATCTACACTCTTCAATGACGAAGTTCTTATAAATTTTCAATGCAGTATAGCTTTCGATGGTTTTTTTTTCGATGACTAAGCATATTATATATAGGGACTGATGAGTTCCAAACTATAAGAGACAGAAATCATTGAATCACACTTCAATGTCTCAATATTCTAGCCACGCCCATGTTTTACATTTCTTCCCAAGTTTTTCTCCTCTAAGTTAGCAATCATACATCTTTTGATTCCATTTTCTTTTTTTATACTTCAACAATATACGTATCAATCGATTCTCTGCTCTTATGACAAGGTGCTGTTTGAAAGGTCACCGAATTTTCCAGGGTAACAAGTGAAAAGCGTGCGCACATTTCTTCAATTGTTCTCTTTTGTCTCAAGTGTCTACCAGCTTCTTTCAGTGTATTGTTGCATTTCGATTACCTTTATTGAATAAAGGTTACCTATGAAAATGTGCGGCAGGAATGAAGAAAAATAATATCCTTCGACAACGATGCATATACGAGTCCTACGCTGTCAGAGCAGTAATTGGCTAGAAGAACAAAAAAAAAGCAGACTCGCATTTCGATAAGAAAAATAAATGTTATAGACGAAGCACAGTTTGAAACAAAACCTATCAAATACATGGCATCTTCATATTCTTTTGAAAGCAATAACACAACGAAGAAGGATCTCAATATTGAGAACGATTGGGATAAAATCATTCCGATCTCGGCTCATCTAAAGAGCCTTAAGTACGGAGCTAATAAATACATACTGCTTCTCTCCTTCTTCAGTCTTCATCACCTTATCGGTGTCGGTCTCTTGGTTTCACTCTTTCTGCCGACGATTGTTACTTGTGTTCTATCAATCATCTTTGTCATCTATCCCCTCATCAAGCAGATACTACGCTATTACAACTTTCTACCAACTCCTTATTCAATAGACATCATTCGTACACCATTTACTGCCCGCTGTGATGGAGACTTTGTAGTTGTTCTTATCGGCTTCCGACCCAATGGAGCAAATCCTTTCACAAAATCATTTATTGAAGTAGGTAATACGTTTCGTAGCATGTTAGCAGAATTGGAATCGGATCGAACGTCGGGTTACATGGGAGGCGACATCTACATCGGAGCAAACGATCGAAAGAGTACAACTTTGGTTGTGCAATACTGGCGTGATTATGAGTCACTTCAAAGATGGACACACACAAAAATGGGCATCCATGTGAAGACAATGTTGGAGTATATGAAGCATGATCGTTTCAGTGGCGTAAATGGAGTATGGCATGAAACATACAAAGTAAAAGATGGGGAGTATGAAGCGATCTATATTAACATGCCACCAATTGGTCTTGCTTTGGCAACGCAAGCCGTTCAAGAGACAAAGACGAATAATGCATCAGCACGAATAGAACGACGAAAAAAAGGAGAAATAGACGCAGTCCACAATGAGCACATGTGTGAAGGACTAAATGAATATGCAGAATAAAAACTGAATGCGGACATGTTCATAAAACATTTTCTTTTCACTCTAAGTTAAAATGTGTCGACTTTTTCCGTCGTAAATTATAGTGTCGTGGGTTCCAGCAAGAAAATGTGTCGCACTTTAATGTGTCGTATTTTTAACCGTTCTGTACATATATGACGACTGTTCATTCACTATTTTGTTCCGCGTGTATATCTATATATAATCTATCTGAACTATCACATGAGAATCACAAGTTTTCATGCACCATTTTATATAATATATTTCTCGATTACATATCTCTTGTAAATATTTCGAGAAATAATGACCTCACTTTAAGAGAGATCTACCTGGCAGTAGTCTGATCAAGATCTGACTAGTCTTGCACGGTTGGATCTCAAGATCAGACTTTTTAACGGTGTTGCATCAAACACTGATGTTAATTGTGCTAATTAAATATTGATGGATATAATGCATCAAAGAAAACAAAATTATAGCTACGGTGAAACCTAGGCTCGAACCGCGATTTCAGAATGTGTCGGATGTGTCGTACGCTTGCTGGAGAAAATGTGTCGCAACGAGCACCTCGTGTCGTGGAATGTGTTGCGAATCACGACACATGCGACACATTTTAACTTAGAGTGTTCCTGTAATTGATATTCGACATTCAGCATAAATACAATTGATTCCTTCATGTATAATCGTTCCTGTACCCAGTGCGTTCTAATTTGCCACATTTAGACAATAGTGGATGCCAAAATCTGAACCTGATTCCAATAGCCAATTAATTTGACTCGCATCAATTGGATTCGATTGTATTTAATTAGATCAAATCGAGTCGAACTGAATGAAGTTATCACATGTGCGTATACCATTCTCTGATTGCATGGACAGATGAATATATGGATGCTGGTTGAAGATGATACTACGAGTGCATTGTTCAACATTCGAACTATGACGGTCAAGGTTACTTGTACGCATCTTGCTTATTATTTTCCTCGACTTCATTTCCTCTTATTCTGTCCTTCCAGCAGTGTTCAGACTTCCGAAAAAGGAAATTTCGGAAGTTTTGGAAATTTCAAGCACTTGTGTTCTAAATTGTTTGGTACTTCTCAAAATTATATAATTTCCAAAATTTCTGAAATGTCCAAAATTCTATACATAGCGAAATTTCCGAAATTACAGAAAATTCTAAAATTTCTAAACTTTCCAATATTTCCAAAATATTTTCATTTGGTTTGCTATGTAGTTATCGAGCTGATGAAAGCTTCGGAAATTTCTGTAATTTCCTTTTTTGGAAATCTGAACATACCTCTGTCCTTCTAAGAGATTTCTCTTGATCATATCCATAGCTTTCGTTACTTTCATCATTCTAAAACAAAACACAAGAAAATTGTTACTGATATAGCATGAAGCACTCACAAGTTGATTTTTACTGGAACACAAAAAATTGAAGGTGTGACGGCGAGGATAATGTTTTTCTGTACTCTTCAAGATTTTCTCTAACAAATGGGATTAACTGTTTTAGTCACGAATACCATATTATTTTCAAAACTTGAATAATAAGAAAGATTTTGGTACTCGTCTGATCGACCAAAAAGCATTTTTTTACCATATATGTCAAACTTGAAAGTTAAATTCAACTATTCAATTATTGGTGACGCGAAAGACGGATACACCCGACAAGTAATTGATGTCTCATTTCCTTTTTATTTATTCCATAATTCAAAGTTGTCATCATGAATATTTACCAGAAGGAAGCGTTGTTCCCCGCCTAAATGACCTGTTATATCGACATCACGACGTGGGGGTGCAAATCGCCGCAATCCATACACATCTCTGTGTGCACAGTGCCTGTAGCATCTCAGAATTGTTGATTATCTTTACTTCAATTATTAAATTATTGAATTCAACTTTCACGTTTGATACAACTATGTTTTTAACTGAAATTCGATACAAACCACCTATTTCACGTTCGATAATGATAGATTCACCATTACAGAAATTTTTCTATATCAAAATCTATAAGCGTCTTTAGGAAATTTATATATCTCTCTATCCACACATGTCAGATACCACTTCAGTTGAAAACTATTTCTGTTGATCCTGTTTTTTTATTCCTATAAAAAGTCATATTTCCGAAATGAAATTAAAAGCTGTAAATAAGCGCTTTGAGAAATAAATTTCGTTGATACGTTCATCTTTACTACTTTGTCGTACTATCAATAAATATATTGGTTTTTAAGAAAGATCCTCAAGAAGGTTGGTATCAAACATGTGCCAATAAGAAAAATCTGTAAATATTGAAAAGATGCTAGTAGATTTTGATAGAGATAGCAATTCGACGTTGTTTGAATCTGATATTATCGAATATAATATAGATGGTTTGGATTGAATTTAATGTAGACAAAAATGATCTTTTAGACTTTCGAAAGAACACCTCGATCTTTTTTATTACTCAATTAAGTTTTGAAACAAAAGTGATATTCGCGAACAGAACACTTAGTCCTACTGATTCGGAAAGATTTTTGAAGAAGACCACGCTATTTATGATATTTGAAGATACTCATAGCACAACAAGTTGAATAATCATTAAGTACAAAATGAGACAGTAAGGTTTACCTAAAATCAGTAGTTATTTTTTTGCTAATGCAGGTATATAGTTTTAAGAGTCTACCCCAAATGTTTCAATCTGTGAGTATTTTCTAGCTTTACTAAGCTTTTTTCTTATCACAAGAAATCATTCCTATTGCAATAATGTCTACAATAGTCCTATCAAAATCTGAGGTATGAGAAATAACAACAAAAATTATTACTTTGATTCTGACTTCTTAAAAGTTAAAATGTTCAATATGCCACTTTGACGTTAACTGGTCTAGTAAAATTTTTTCAAAGGTTAAGTATCATCTCTAACCAGATCGTCGATGTTGTCGACGCTAGCTGCTCACGATACAAATTCACTCGATTAAATATCTGTGGAAGGTCAATTCTATAATTCCTTTCACTGTATTAAACCATAGACAAGTTAACGCATTCGATAATTAATTTCGTGTGCACCTTTATCTGCTGTTTTCAATAAACGATTTGTATCAAAACGGAGCAGTTCATATAGTTGAAACTCATTCAGTTTAGAAAACAATGATTTCACAACATTCTGCCGTCGTTTATGACTAATTCAATTAGATGTGAAGCTACATTGATAATGAATTTTAGTAGCTAGACAATGCACTAAAATCTACACACAATATTGTCAACAATCAATAAACCATGAAAACCTAGTGGACTTATTTTATTTTGTTGTAGCGAATAAGAACGTCATTGGTAATCATTTGAATGACCTAATCATCATTGTCATTAACCATTTCACTCAAATGTGTGTGCACAACGAAACTGGTTTATCGTTTTGTACTGTTACAAGTACATATTCCATCAAATATAATCATTCGACATGAATGAGTAAAGTCTCAGAATTACGGTCAAAGAGAGTTGTGGTCTCTTGCAAAACAGAAACTAATAATATCCGAAAATCGATAGTCTTGTAAGTAAAGAAGCAATGGAAATGTGGAGTTCTTTTCGTCTTTATGATCTAACAGAAATAACTTGTTAAATTCGATGAATCTTACCACACAGCAGTTGACATTAGCTGTTGTCTCCTCGTACTGATCAGTTCATCGTTCGTCGACCTTGTGAATAGATGTCGAAACATGTTGCAATTTCTATTTGATGTATTATACTATCCGAAAAATACTGGCAATAAAAACCTCATCTTCTGGAAGATGATTGGAATTATTATTCATAGAAATCTACTGATCATCCTTATCGATAATGGACATTTATGCATCGTTGCTGCCTTAACATTGATTATGAAAAACATCGCTTTCACTGAACTTGCACATTCTATTCATTTTGTTTTTGGCTCACATTACATAATATAAAATATTCAAGACATTAAATCCACTCGCTGTTGTATGAGACCGAGTAGAAAGGTATATTTTACAAAATTAAAAAAGCTCTATGAGCTTCAGGATCTGTTTCAAGATCGTCTATTAATTTGATAATCAACCATTTATCGATAACCAATATTTCGGTATGCCTCGACTATGAAATAGGAAAATAAAACCGTCAACTCTATAAATATTTTTCGATGAATAAGAAAATATACAGAAAAAAGTCTCTATAGGTTTGACATTGAGTTTGTTTACAATATGACTCAGCTTAAGAGATGAAGTTATTTTCATTTCAATTGAAACTTAGTAAAAATATTTTCAAAAGTAATTTCAACCATTATAAGGACAATAATTCGTAAATTTGATTTTTCTCTTTCATCTCAAAATTATTTTAAAAGAAAAAGTCAAAATGAAAAAACTTCATTCTATCCATCTATAGATGTCATTATCACTATATTCTTTTTCATTGGATACTTCTTATTGACCTATTTACAGATACAATTTATTATTTTTTTCGCAATATCAATTGAGACTTATGGCATGCGATGAAGTTTTCTTTTTCTGTAAATGATTAATGAGGTGTTCTTTTACATCGTCCCCCTTCTTCTTTCTCTTTCTTTCATGCTGTCATCACAAACACCTACACAAATCTTCATGACGTTTTATGATTAGTTTTTTTCTTATATCTAATCGACTATTTACAAAACAAACTTATTTGACATGAATAAATTTTCTTATAGAAATATAAATTTTTCATATTATACCCACTTGAATTATCGATACGTAATTAAATATGGATAAATCATCGAAGAAAAACGAGCATAAACATAAAAAACACCGTCATCATCACCGTCGTTCTACTTCATCATCATCATCAAATTCAAACAAAGTTAGATGAAAAAGATTTTGTAATTAATAAACAAAAATCGTCTGGTTTACTTTTTTAGAATGAAGAACAATGGCAAGAAATTGGTCATAATGATAATAGTAATGATGTTCCCGGTGGTGCTGTGGTTAAAGGACCAACAATGCCAACACAAGCTGATTTAGAACAATTAGTAAACAAGAAAAAAATTTTAAATTTGAATTTTTCCTTATTTTGAAAATTTAGGAAAAAGAAAAACCTGCACCAGTAACATTTGCTCTTGAACCATTTGATTTTGATTCAATCGGAAGTTATCAACGAGAGAACAAACAAGCAATAAAAAAAGCTCAAACGACAGCTGAAATGGAAGTTAGTTTCTTACCGAAATGTTCCTTCTCTTTTGAACTGTTTCTAGTTCTTCGTAAGAGTATAATCAGTCAGGCTCACATTTTTATCACAGCTAGATAATTGAAAATGATGGAGTCCGTGTCCGAGAAAAAAATTTTAAAAACAGATCTTCAGGGTTTTTTGAAAATCACTTCAAAAAATATCGGGCTTACTTACGATCCCGGTCTTAGGAGGAAATACCTTCAACTTTTCAAATTGCTTTTGAGTCGAAACTATGTGCATTACGCAGACTGAAATATGCTGTAAATACCGTGAAAAGAGTATTATTGCTATTGAGACACTGCACTTTTACGATATTTTTTAAATTTCTACTTGAAACTTTGTATAGAGGCAGACCTTAACGAGAATAGTTTTTTGTGAATGTTTCAAATCTAATTGTTGTTCCTATCCTAAGATACAACTATGGTTATCGTGTATCTTTTACATCACTCATATAAACCATCAGATTTGATGTTCTTATTTCATGAAAGAAGCATCTGAAACTTAATTTGTTTAATTGATTTTCACTTGTTTTTTCTTTGAAAAATAAAAAGGCAATTCTGAATGAACGTGAATTAAATCCAGCATTACGTCAACAACCAATTGAACCTAAAAATTCAAAATCAACTAAAGTTGGTGATGCTGGTCTTGAATGGCATCGACGAGCTTATGAACGATGTAAACAACAAGCAAAAGATGAGCAACGTCCTTTAAATGAAATTGTTTCACAACGATATGGTGTAAGTTATTTAATAAAAATTTCATTGTTTTATTTTTTCCTCTTCAATAATTTATTTTCTTTAGTCTATGGAAAAATTAATGTCATTGATAAATGATGCTGATGATCTTCATCATCGTTCATCTTCTAAGAAAAAATTTCTTGATCCAAATGAAAAAGATGATCGACATCATCGTCATCATCGTCATCATCATCATCAGCATCATCATCATCATCATGAGAAAAAATCATGGAAAAGAACAACAGATGATGATGATGATGATGAACAATCAACATCAAAAAAACAAGCACGTACAGATGAACAAGAAGAAATAAAAACAATTGATGTTGAATCAAAAGAAGATGATTTAATATCCGAAGAAAATCTATTAGAATTACGAAAACAACTTATTCGAGCAGAACTTGCTGGTGATGATGTAAGATTTTATTTATTTATTTATTTATTTTTTATAATAATAAAAATATTCATTTGTTAGGAAATGACTGAATTACTTCGTAATGAAATTAAAAATATTGATAATCTTCGTGGTAATTCACAACATGATTCTACAACTGAACAACAGCAACGATCTAATGATCCAAAAGTTCTTGTATTAACAACAATTGATCGTTATGGTGTTGAAAAACCTATTCATCATGCACATGACCCAGGTCATCAACGTCAATATGGTCATGTAGAAAAACGTGATCGTCGAAAAATGAAAAAAGAAATTCGAAAAATGCGTCAAAATGATAAAGATCCAGAACGACAAGGTTTATCATTAAATGATCTTGTTGAAATGGAAAGACATTCAACAACAAATACAATGCCTGTTTTACCAAATAATAGAAATAATCAAACAATGACAGCTGATCGACAGTTATTAACATCAACACGTCATTTATCTGGTTGGTCACGTATACAAGCATTAGCTGAACAAAAAAAAAGACAAAAAACATTTGAACAATGTTGGTTATGTATTGAAAATTTATCAAAATCATTTATTTTTGGTTTACTGGATCAATGGTTTTTATGTGCACCACCACAACAATCACTTGTTGATGGACATTGTTTTATTGTACCTATTCAACATACATCTAGTCGATTTCATTTAGGTAAGATATCGATATGTATAACAATACCGTTCTCTGGGATATTATAACAATATAAATATGAATCAGAAAATAATAATAATCTATTACCGAAGTGCGAGTAGAATAAACTTTTCAAGAAAACGCATAAATAAATGAATCATGTAGTTGTAATTAAGTATTAATCATGATTGTATCCAGTTTTACTTGTCAATTTTTTTCTTTTCGTTTGTATAGATTCAATTTTAAAAAAATACGATACAATAGATAATATATGTGATATAATTTAAAAATTCATCGTCAAATTTGACATTCTACAATGTAGAATATGTATGACGAATTTTTTCTCATATCGTAAATCTCTTTTTTTTTGTCTTGAACTTAATCTACGATAGACAAAGCAAAATTTTTATTTTTTGAATATATTCTTTCATTATAATTATGAAGGATAGAAATCAAAGAGAAGATATTGAAATCATTGATTTTCTATAATATTTTGTTTGAAAGACAACATCTTCATATAAATATGTGTCAGAAGTACAGCTAAAATTCCCTTTCTGTTATTATTTTCCACGAGACTATAAAAATTTTTCTAGAAAGTTCGGAATTTTTCAGAAGGGAAACTTTCCTCTGTTCTTTTCCCATCGATAACCCTGAACAAAGATAAAAACGTGTCATCGAGTGTTTATATTGAATTAATACATATTACAGCTAAAGAAAAAAAAAAAGAAATGGTTAACACTTCTTTGTAGCCACCGGGTCAGCAAATAAATAATGCAATCAAAAAATATGTACACATAATCAAAATCATTTTGCTTGAGTCTGCATAGTAACAATTAGTTAGAATAGTGTATTTTCTGTTTGATTGTTTTTTTCATAAGGAAATCATTATCTCAAAAATAATCTATGATAACACTTCCCACGCTTCTACGACAGAACAACTAATCAAGTATGCTGACAACATAAATCTTTCGTTATATTGTCTAACAGCGCAAACTCAATGTAAGCATTTATTGTATAGTTGAAGTTTACTTGAATCGCTGCAATATGTGTTTTAATACTACACATGCATAATATTATATTGTACTTTGTTCTTTAGATATTCTTTCAAAAAAAAATATACTTAGGAGAATAAACTGATAACATTAGGTAATCTTATTAATCAATAGAGCAGATTGAAATACATATGATTACCCAAGTAGATTAGGGAAATGACATTTTATCATTTAAACCAGTATGTTTTATGCAAAATTTACAGTTTATCATAATTGAACACCGTTTTTGAAGTAGGAAATAGCAAGAAATTACCCTTCATAAGCGGCATCGAAATGTTATTATATGTATGCAGTGATTAGACACATATAGTAACGTTTCAATGCCGTTTATAAAGAGCAATTTTCTGCTTTGAAACAGCTTTTATGTGTGATAAACGATAAGATATCATTTCTTGAACTATCTCACATACTAAAGGTACCATGTATAAAGTAAAATGATAATTAATTTTATTTAACAGTTAACAAATATTTATTTTTATATTTATTCTAGACGATGATGTTCTCTCTGAACTTGATACATTAAAAGAACAATTAACTGATTTATATCGTAAACATCATAATCAACTACCAATATTTATTGAAACATTTAAAAATCCTCGTTTATTACCACATATGTATATTGAATGTATTCCAGTTCCAATAGAACAAGCAAATTTAGTTCCAATGTATTTTCGTAAAGCATTACTTGAAAGTGAATCAATGTGGTCAACAAATAAAAAACTTATTGAATTAAATCATCATCGTTCACGTACATTAAAATCTGTTATACCAAAAGGTTTACCATATTTTTGTGTTGAATTTCCAATTGATAAAAGTAAAAATGAAAATCTTTATGGTTATGCACATATGATTGAAGAACGTGGTCAATTTCCATTATATTTTGGTCGAGAAATTTTAGGAGGTTTAATGGAAGTTGATAATCCATTATTATGGATGAGACCAGCTAATAAAGAACCAGAAGATATTATTGAAAAGAAATGTATATATTTAAAACAATTATGGAAAAAAAAATAAAAATACATTATCAGTGTAGTTGATATTTATTGTTTATTATTATTTTGTTGTTTCTTTCTAGATGCATAAGAATTTTTTATTTATTTTATTTCTATGTGTTTTAAATGTTAATACTTATGAAGAAGAGAATGATGTTGAATTTATTGATATTGGTGTACGATTAATAGGTGATAATCGAGATTATCTTATAGCAGATCTTATAGCCGAAGAAAAAAATTTATTTAATGCTGGACATGTAAATATTATTAAATAAGATTATTTATTTTAATGTTTTTGTTTTCTTTTTAAAAATAGATTCCTGGAATTGGTTTACATCATTTTCGTATTGAACGAAAACATGGTCGAAGATCTAAACGTGCTATTGATGAAACTATTGAAGATTTAAAACATGATGAACGAGTAATTCAAATAAGATTTATTTCGAAGAAATATTTCTTTTTTTTTTTTTTTTTGTGTTAAGATTGAATATATAACTGTTGGTGAATCACTAGAAAGACATAAACGTGAATTTATCAATGATGATGCATTAGAAAAATTATATAAAGAATATCGTCATTGGAAATATGATCAATTACCTATTGATACGGAATCTGTTGTTGATAATTCATCATTTAAAATGTCTTTTGATGATACTTATTATAAGAAACAATGGTATTTAGTAAGTATATCATTCATGTTATCATTTTATAATCAAAATTTTAACGAATAGAATATAATGGATGAATGGTCACGTTTTGCATTTCATCACTCGATACATTTTATTTTAAAAAAAACAAAATATATTACAGATTGTAGCGTGAAAATATAAAGAAAAGTTTATTGAACATATTCCATATGATTTCTTTGGTAAAATCGTCCGTTCAGAGGGTTTACTCATTTTATATCAATTTCTGATTAGTTTTTCTATTAATTTGGTTTCGTCTGTAGTGAAAACATCGATTTCATCCCAAAAAAGACAGCTTTTATGGATTACAGGATATTGTATTAGATGATGCTACCATTATTTCTACTGGTTTTATCTTTCGACTATTGAATATTTTTGTGTTGTCGTCTATACTAAGCAAACAAGTTAGAACAGTCGATGTAGCTAGCAGAGTTGTCAATAGTTTCTAGAGATGGGAGGAACTACAAATCCGACAGAAAGTAGGTAGAGTGAAAATCATCATGACTCGACGTCTGCCACTAGGCCGTTTCTTCTCCGGGGTCTCCCTAATTCTATTCACTTTGCAAGGACATTGTCTGCTTATTTTTATTTCAATTTCTGCCAGAGAAAAGCAAATGATGTTTCAAAATTTCATTGCTGTTCAAAGTTATTCCGAAGCGATAAAAAATTGGTAGAACATCGAACATTTTATGGTTGGGAAAAGCTCTGCATCTAATCGAAAATTCTAATATCTAGTACAGACAACTTCAGTGCGTTCAAAAATCTATAGGAATGCGATTTCGTCTAAGATCTGACATTTTTCTAAGAATTAAAAAATTTCAGCAGAAAAATCGACGACTTTCGATCGGTTGTTATAACATGGGATGCATTTTTTTATATTCAAAATGGACGAAAGTTTTGTTCGACCAAGTGTATATATATCAAATAAACTTATGTTGGCGAATTGTAAAGCTTTTGACTCGGCATCCTATTTGTTTTTAAATAGAATGTATTGAATGATGAGATACACAATGCGACTATTCCTTCTGTTATACCAAAGATTTATTTTTTTTCCATTAGGAAAATGAAGGTCAATTAAATACTCCAGCAAATCATGATATTAATGTTATTCCAGCTTGGTTAGCTGGATACTCTGGTAGAGGTATTACAATTTCTATTATTGATGATGGTCTTGATCATAAACATCCAGAATTAAATGATCGATATGTAAGTATAAAAGAAATGATTTACTTTTTTGGTTCTTGGGGAATAGATTTTTTTTACTATCTTTTGATTAATTGGGAGAAAAACAGAATATAATCTTTCTATATATATATATATATATATACACATATATTTGGGATATTGATATTCTTTTATGCGCATAGCAACCTCAGTTCAGTTATGATTTAAATGATCTTAACGATACTGAACATGATCCAAGTCCAAGAACTTATGATAGTGCAAATAAGTAAGATGAGAATGCAACATACTATAGAATTTTTACTAATATATAACACTAAGATTTCTCAATTAACTAGCATGATGTATGCGTGTGTGTGTGTGTATATTAATGCATGTTCTTCTTCTTTTTCGCTCTTTTCTATTATCTTTTAACTTTTTTTTTTGATTAATTACTTTACATTTTATTTTAGTCACGGTACTCGTTGTGCTGGAGCATCATCTGGTAAAGCAAATAATGGTATATGTGGAGTTGGTGTTGCTTATAATTCATATATTGCTGGTAAGATAAAATATAAAAGGTGACTATACTACAGAAAGATTTCATCTAGTAGGATATGTGTTATTAAGTTCTACTGTGTACCGTTGACATACCCTACTAGATAAAGTCTTTCTATAGTCGAAAAACGTATAGTCATCTCTTTGTTTTTTATTTATATATATATATATATATTGGTTTTATTTTTAATTCGATTAGGTATTCGACTTCTTGATGGACGTATTACAACGTTACTTGAAGCACGTGCATTAACATTATATGCTGTTAATACATCTATTAAAAGTGCATCATGGGGGTAAAATAAATATTATTCTTATTAAATCGAAAACAATAATTGATATCTATTTAGACCAACTGATGATGGAACAAAAATGGAAGCACCAGGTACACTTGTTAATGCTGCTTTAGATTATGGTGTTACACATGTAAATAGGTTTTGTTTTTTTTGTTAAAAATATTTTTTTTTTTGTATTAATTAATTCTAGGGTCGTCAAGGTAAAGGTATATTATTTGTTTGGGCATCAGGTAATGGTGGAACAGCTGGTGATGATTGTGGTGCTGATGGATATGTATCTCATCCAAATGTAATATCCATTGGTTCAATAAATCATTTGGGTAAAACAACATATTTTGGTGAATTTTGTCCATCAACAATGGCTGTTGCTTATACTGGTGGTCGTCATGCACGTTCATTTCGTGAACCATTTATTCCTGTAGGTGTTGTTGCTGCTGATGTTGGTGGAAAATGTACAACAAAATTTTTTGGTACATCTGGTGCTGCACCAGTTGCTGCTGGAGCTTTAGCACTTGTACTTGAAGCAAATCCAGAATTAACATATCGTGATGTAATGCATATTATAGCTGAAACATCTCGTATACCAAATTTATCTGAAACAGATGATTGGATGATTAATGGAGCTGGTTTTCATGTTAGTGATAAATTTGGTTTTGGTGTACTTGATGTTGGACAAATGATTGCTTTAGCACAAAATTGGACAAATGTTAATCCAAGATATGATTGTTATCATGAATATAAAGGTCCTAGTGTGTAAGGAATATTGTTAAATTTTTCTTTTTTGACTTGAAATGTTTTAATTGATTGTTATTTTTTTTATAGTTCATTAACTATTGATGCTACTGTTGAAGTACATATTGATGTTGACAAATGTGAAAATGTAACAAGTCTTGAACATGTTCAAGCTAATGTATCATTTAGTTTTCATCGTCGTGGTGATGTCAAAATTACATTAATATCACCAAGTGGAACACTTTCAGAAATGATTTCTTATCGAGATAATGATGCTTCGAAAAAAGGTATTTATTTATTTATTCTTCGTTTCTCCTTGAGAGTATAGATAAAGAAAGAAAGGTTTGTTAACTGATAATGAAAATTTAAAAAGAAAAAAGATGACTAATAATGAGTTTGGCATTCGTAAAAGATCTTTTAGTAGAATTTTATTTTGAAACAAATCGAACTTTTTGGATTCGATCCTGGGCTTTATTAAAAAGATATTTTAACTTTATCAGAAACTTCATTGACAATCTTATTTAGTGAGATGAAAAGAATGTTTAAAAAAATAGAAATTAATATAATACACAATCGTCCAAAAGTAATCCGGTGATCTTTGATTGCGAATAACTCTTGATAGGAACAAGATAGAGAGCTGCGATTTTTACTGTTTAAAAGAGTAGATGAAGATACATCGAACAAGTATAATATAAGATAAGCTGACCTAGTTTTTTCAAGGACTTAAACCGACGTATTTCATAAGGTGACTATACTGAATTTTTATGATCAGGTGTCCATTCGAATCGCTAGTCGAAAATCTACAAAACTGTACAAAGGTCAGACTTTGAGAGTTATTCCTTCAGAAGTTATAAGTATTCTACTGAAAATTCTGAGTCCATTTTTCCATGCAGTTTTGTGAAAAAAAAATCACTTTTTTACATTTTTCTTATTTTATACGAAACCAATTTTCCGACAGTTTTTTTTTAGAAAAATTGATTAAGAAAACTCTAGAAAACATCTTAGAAAAATCTGTAATATATGATTTAATGCATATCAAAAGTTATATGCAATCAAAGACTGTCGAGTTACTTTTGAATCACCCTGTATATGAAGAAAATCATCAAAAATAGGACACGACCATCTTCGATTTGACTTTGATTCTTTATAAGGGCTACTTCTTTAAACAAGTTCTTTTTCCATCAATTTATGTAAAAAAACCTCTACGCAGATATTTTGTAGTCAGAAGAGTCCTCTATAAAACGCATGATTTAAGTTTCAAAAATGTTCTTTGAACTGGCAATATTTGTAAATCGAAACGTATACAATGAAAACCTTTGTTCTTTTTTGTATCACGGCAGCTAATGAATGAAATCGTTCATATATATATATATATATATATTTTAGGTATAAAATATTTTCCATTTATGTCCGCACATAAATGGGGTGAATCTCCAATTGGTCGTTGGACATTACGTATTGAAACCCGTACACCACAGAATGATGGATCAATAAAATCAGCAAGGGAAGATAATACAGGTGAATTGAGCTATTTTGGATTACGTCTCTATGGTACATATTCAACAAATGATGAAAAAAATAATATTCAAAAACGTCAAGAATCAAATGCATTTTTACCAACACAAAGTGAATTAGAATGGATATATAAACGAGAATTATCAATACGTGAATCACCGAATGTTATGCAAAAACGTGATTATCAAAATTTAATTAATGAACGACAACGTCGTAAAGAGAATTCTGATCAGTCATTATTTTCAACATTTCGTAAAACATTTGGCTTTTAGAAAAAAAAAAAAAAAAGAAAAAGCAACGATCACCGGTGTGATGTTTTGTTTCTATGTCGTTTTTTTTTTGCGTATGTATTTCCTTGATGTGTATATGAAGTATTTATTTAAGTATTGTTTTTACACTTTGTTTTTTTTTTCTATTTGACTGTGAATCGAATGGCAATAATCTGTGTTTCGTTTCTTTTTTTTTTATTCCTATCTATCTTACTCATTTGAATTATACAATTTTTTTTTTCTTGTGTGATTGAATTTTATTATTAACAATGAGAATTATCTAATAAATAATCTCAGATATTGAGCCTCATTTTTAAATGATTTTTCAGTTTTTCGTATCTTGATACAAAAAAAAGTGAAACAATTACAAAAAAGTGCTAAACGTTAGAGTTTACTATTTTTGAATACAGGTTCAGATTTTCGTTTCGGGCTATCAAAATTGAAAATTTCACTAAAACCTTCAATTTCTTCATAATTTTGGTCTTTGTCATAGTCATGGTAGCGAAACAACTGGTCACGCATAACCGTGACTACTTTGCAGATCTCTAGTAAAAAATATTGTATTACATTTTATTTCTAACGAGAGCACTACCCGAACTGATACTTCTTATTTAAGCTCATACTAGATCTGCAAGAACGCCTTGGTGAGACTAACAAAAGTCCAACGGACTTTGTCACTATGGTACTTTGAAGTTATGTTATGATCGCTTTACTCTGAATATTCGATCTGCAATTTTGCCCGTCGATAGGTCTTATCATCCTTAGAATATCCTGCGAGTTTCAACCAAAGAGAATCCTTTTTTTTTGTCGAGATAATGATTTTTCAAGTAAACTTGATTTTTGTATCGTGCAAGTTAATATTTATTGAAAATTTGATATCTTAACAAAAGAATATGCTTCTCGGCTGCAACTTTCTGGATATTCTTCGGATCATTTGATCCATCTATGAGCAAAATTTCTTATTGAAAACTCAGTTAGACAATTATTACTCGGCCCCAAAAGGCCCATGCAGACGAACCCTGTTAGACTTTTGATAGTCTTACCAATATCTCTTTGTAGACCCAATATGAGCTCACATGATAGGTATCCTATGATCTTCTATATTAACAAATTACATCAAAGTTCTATTAAAAATCTGTTAAATATATCTTATTAAGATTATTAATAATTCTTCATGCAATTCTCAATTTTATTAAATTCACTTTCTCTTATTTTCTATAAACTATTTTTATCAATACGTTTTTAATTAACAAACGTTTGTTTTTATTATTTAAAAAATAAGTATGTTTTTCATAACATTTTGATATGTTATTAAGGATTCACTTAATGTATTCATATGGAAGATCATTATTCACTATTTGTTGATAGTCGTATTTCATTTTGATTTAATTTTGGTTTATAAGGATTTATTTCCATAAGTTTATCGGCCAACCATAACTTTAAAATAAAAAGATCAAATAAATAATAATAATTTTCAAAATAAAAATATCTTACCACTGGATCTTTAGGTTTCTCTTTACATAAAGCAGTTAATGCTTTAATTAATGTTTTATTAACATTTTCTTCAAGATAATCTCGTGCTGGTGGTCCAGTTGGAATCGGTTCAACAACACCTTTATATATTAATAAATTTCAATTCAAATTTTATCTATATTGTCTTCTTTTTTTCACTTACAATTTGGAAAGTAAAATCGAATCTCTCTTTCAGCACTTACTGCACTATCACTACCATGTACTGCATTTTTTTGTTCATTTGTTCCGTATAATGCTCGAATACTATTCAAGAAAAATAAAAAAGATCATTAACAAAATTAAATACAAAAAATTCATATATGAAAAACCTGTCTGGATATGTTTCTTTTGCTGTATTTGAATTTGTTGGTCCAATTAAATCTCTCCATTCTTGTACGGCATTTTCTTTTGCTAAAATCATAGCAACAATAGGAGCACTTGTCATAAAAGCAACAAGACTTGGAAAAAATTTTTTTCCATAATGTTCACTATAAAAATCTGAACATTGTTCAGCTGTTAATGTTATACGTCTTTTCTAATTAAAATAAAGATAATCAAAACAACAAAAAAAAAACAAAGAAATTAAAATTCTAACATACTTGTAAAATAGTAAAACCTTGTTTAAGAATAATTGTTTCAATTTCATCAGCTTTATTAATACAATCAGGTTTAATTAAAGCAAGTGTTCGTTCAACAAATATTCCATGTTTTGAACTATCCATTACAAAACTCTTATAATTTCTTAATATATCTTCACAACTATTTTATTCTTAGCAATTTCTTCGAGTATGTTCACAAATATTTTCACTGAAAATCTAAAACAAAATATTTTCTTGCATTTTACTTTCATAAACAAAGTATACCCAAAAATCAAGTTTTCAACTATCTAAAAAAAACATAAAATAATGTTTATATATATTTTTTTCTAATGAGAAATATAAATTGATACTTAATAAACGAATTAACGATAAAAACACATAGAATTTTACTATCAGACGCACTTACAAGATAATCAGAGAAGAAAACAAAGACCGAGTTGAAATAATAAATATAAATTAAAGATTTACTTTACATGATAGTGATATCTATGTTGCAGGTTTATTCGCACTACCACCAATGCATTGCTGGTTGGAGAACAACTATTGATAAACCACTAGTTTTGGAGACAGAAATTTAATCGCGTTGACTTTCGCAATAGACTTCCGATAGCATTTTTTCTGCTTTAAATACAGTTCATTTACTAATTACTATGATTAACACACCAATACGACACTAGGTAATGGTAAGGGTTGTATCTAATGAAAGTAGACATTCTTCCAACAGTTGTGGAAAGTCTATGGCGAAATTCACGTTATTCATTAGTATAATGCATATTATACCAAAAGATTTTTATCTGATTTGAATCCCATAGGTACTATCATCTTTAATTTAATATAACATACAGATTTTGAAAT
Source organism: Rotaria sordida (assembly GCA_905250125.1). Taxonomy (NCBI): domain Eukaryota; kingdom Metazoa; phylum Rotifera; class Eurotatoria; order Philodinida; family Philodinidae; genus Rotaria; species Rotaria sordida. Next base: position 20,412 of record CAJNOL010001348.1, on the reverse strand, counting down.
TCTGAAAATTTTTTTAGGACAATGCACATAGTACACTCTGTTTTTCTGAGCGATGTGTAATGCAGCATTCACATCGGAAGTAACCTAGGTTAAAGCATATGTGACAACTCCAGCGTAGGAAAACTCCGAAAATCGGTTGAATTTAGATACAGCATTCTGGATGCGAATGTTCACTAATTTTTTCGATGACTTCCAACCAACTACTTGTTCTTTGTGACAGAAAACAGTTGGAAGTTACCGAAAAAAAGTCGTCGATGTTCCAGCACGAAATACTATGTTCAAATTTTATCGATTGTAGAAGTTCTTCGGTTAGATATTCTAATATTCCTGCATCTTTCCGACGGACCTCACACGTCACCGGAATTGGGAATTACCAATCTGAGAATAGATGTTCTGTAAATTTTGCTTCTAATTGTAGTAAACTTGCTATTGCTAACACAGCACTTACACTATCAAAATTTTTTCTTGAAATAATATTTATTGAAAATGATGATAAAATAAATTTACAAAATATTAAAAAATATTTTATTTATTAAAACTGTTGTCATAGTTAAACCTCTCAATAAACTTCGGACACTTGATAGATGTCATGTATTCATTTACAATGATTGGCTACATAAAAAAAGCTAGTTCTATACTTTCTTTTCTTTTTCTTTTTCTTTTCCTATCCTCTCTTCTATTCAAATCATAAACAATGGCTACAGCGACGGAAAGTATCAAGGGCAATATAGTAATTCTAGGTGCTATAGGAGTTACGGGTTTACAACTTGTTGAACAAGTATTAAGTTCATGATTATCAAATGATAGCACCTGTACAAAATCGAAAAAAAAAAATTGGAACATATCAAAACTAAAAATCTTCAGGTGTATTATTTACAATTCATCTGCAGTTGCACATAATTTTCAAATGTATCAATAATTAAAATTATTTTCAAGGTAGTACAATATAATTTGATGAATCCAATAGATTTAGCTAAACATATGAAAGGACATTTACTGTTGTTTTATCAACTCTTGGTTATATAATATGGCCAATAACTTTTTATGATGATTCAATTAAATCAAATAGTAACAACTATGCGTCGTCAAGCAAATATAAAACAATTAATAGGCATTACTTCAATGTATTTAAAAGTGTAAATAAAGTTATCTTTTATATGAACGAAAAAAATATACCTGTACACTTTTTTAAAATGATTAATATAGACCAATCACAATATTCATTTATGATTATGTTTTTAATTCTTGATTCAATATTTAATATGAAAGAATATCTTGAAAAAGAGATGTCAAAGATTTAGAATATATAATTATATGACTATCTATTTTAGTTAATGATCCTTTTATTGTAAGTTTTAAATTAAATTGATTCATGAATTTTATTTGATCTTTTTATTTAGAAAAAGAAATTCAAATTTGTGAAAATAATTATTATTTTTCTGATCAATCAATAGTAATGTGTATACCATCAACAAATGTAGCTCGTTTTATGTTAGATTCATTAATAGATAAGGAATATATATACGACAAGATGTTGCTATTAATATATCAAAGAATATTATATAAATCCGGATAGAAAATAATTGTTTAACATAATAAATTATAAGGATGTGTGTTGTTTGTTTATGAAGAAATGGCGAATTTTTTATTTTAAATTTTCAGATTAATTATTTTTAAAATAATGGCCACTGCTCAACCAGTGTATGTATTCTTTTTGATTATGTATACTTAATTATATTTTACTTTTGTTTTTTTTTTAGATACGATTATTCAACTTATGATTATTCATATGATACAAGCTCAGCAGCTGCTTATTCTTCTTATCCAGGATATGAATCAAGTGCATCATATGCAACATCTGGTGCATATGATGGTTATGCAACATCAGCAGCATATTCTATGGGTGAATTAATCAAACATATTTCTTTTTTTTATTATTAATTTCTATTTTCCTCAGATGCTTCAACAGGATCACCTTATACTACTGTTGATCCATATTCTGGTTATCCAACCACAGCTTATGGTTATCCAACCACGGCTGCTACTACGGGTGCTCCATCATCAACTACTAGTCAAACTGGATATGCAGCATCATATAGTTCATCTCCACCAAATAGCAGTTATGCATATGATTCCAGACGTACTACATCACCACCACCATCATCATCTTCTGCATCATCAGCTCATTATGCTGCTTATGATTATACTTCAAGTATTACTGGGATATAAAAAAAATGTTGTGAAACACGATCTAAAAGGAATATTGAGGTTTAGAGGTAGAAATTTGATCTCCCTTCTCATACAGATTGTGACAGACGTTACTGATATACGATCAAAACCTATATATCAATAACGTCTCTCTGTAATATATGAGCTACTTCTTTATTACACTTCTGGAGGATTGAGTGAAGAAATGTATCCTAAAAAAGATAGAATAAAATAATCTCTCTGTTATTAGCAACAGCAAGTACATCGTGTTTCACATTTTAATCCCGTGGAAATTGCGTTAACAGCTTTTTCATTCAGGTGCATATGCTACAACACCTTCATCAAATGCTACTTATTCTCCCTACAAAACAGTTTCAACAACGAATGGTTCACCATCATCAAGTGTTTATTCAACTTATGCTACATCAGTTCCACCACCACATGGAACTTATAGTATTCCACCAGGTAGTCATCTTGCAGGAACAATGGGACCATCTCATATTTATGCATCATCAGCAACGGATATGATTCCACGTCGATCGGATTATTATCCTTCAAGTCAAATGCCTCATGCAATGCATTATGTTCATCATCAATCTCAACGAATACCATATCGGTAAGTAAATATAAAACTTTTTTTGTTTCTATTGTTTCCTTCTATCGCTCTTATGTTATGTTTTTTTTTTTTTTTTTTCTAAGTTTTCTTTTTTGTTTTTGTTTTAATTAATGTTTCGAAAAGAAAAAAAAAATATTTATATCAATAGTGAAGTACAGTTCAATGTGTTGATTGTATTTTATTCTTGATGTAATATGTTTATTTTATCGAACGATTTTCTACTTTCTAGGAATTCAAAAAAGAGTTAAAAACAATCACAAAATTTATTTAAATATTAATCTTATTTTTAGGCTAATTTTTAAGAAAAAAAAAATATTATTTTGTTATACTTTGTTTTTTTTGTATGTGTTTCTTGTTTTGTTTTTGTTCTTTGACAAATTTATTTGACGACAAATGTTGATCTTGTTTGTTCGAATATATTCTTATGTATTCCAGTTTGCCACCACGAGGGGGCTATCAACGTGAACTTGATGGTAAGTGAAAAAAGTATTTTTTTTATCTTGTTTCGTTAAGCAGTTTATGTTTTGTATTTTGCTTTCATGAGCGAGAGAGAGAGAGAGAGAGAGAGAGAAAGAGTTTGGGAAAAAACCTATAAAATAAATAGAATTGTTCTACCAATGTATGTTTGTGCGCATGTGTTAACGTTAAATACGTGCATCGTTCTTATATTTTCCACATTTTGTTTATCTCGATCTATGGTGTTGAGACTTTTTGTTGTCGTTAATTTTTGTTTTTTTTTCTATTTGTTTTTTTTCCTGAGTTCGTCAGTTTCATTTATTTTGATGATGTGTTTTCTATAATAAATTTTAAATAGAACCTGGTGATGAAAGTGCTCTTCTACGACATGTTGTTTACATAACTGGTCTACCAAAAGAAATTCAAAATGAAACTTTAGCTGACGTATTTGGTGCTTCATGTGGATTGATTGCACCAGTATGAAGAATGTTTTTTTTTTCTATTAAATAAAGATTAAAAAAATTTATTTTAGGTTGATGTACGTTCACCAAAACCAAAAATTTGGGTTTATAAAGATCGACAAACACGTGAAGGTAAAGGAGAAGCTACAATAACATTCATTCATCCTGAATCATGTCAAATGGCTATTAATTATTTCAATGGTAATTAGTTTATTATTTATTTCTCAATTCTTTTTATGAAACATGATCTATAAGGAGTGTTGAAGTATTCAAGATAGAAATTTGCATCTTCATATACGGATCATGACATACGTAACCATGGACTGTGACTAGAGAGATGTACGGGGTCAATTTTTTCAGATCCCGAGCTAGAGAAAACTGTTCCAGAAGTTATTCGTATCACATCGAAACTAATTCTTCAATACTATAGTCCAAACAATCGAAAATAGGAGTTGGAATTTTACTTTTTTTCAATTTCATCATGCTGTGTTGTCTTGTTTTTATATACTATGGACTGATGTGGATCGGTCAAATATTTACTATTATAATCCTATAGTAGTCCTCTACCTATGCTGTATATCTTGGAAATTTGTCTTGGTGTATATGTGTATATATAATATCAACTGTAGTGATTCTTATCATTTGATTTTTATTTGCACATTGCATTTTGTATCACATATCTTTTTTTTATCGTACGTATAAATGACACTGTGTACTAATATATTGCGGGATAACTTTTTATATTACACTTCCTTTATTGTACTATGACACATAAAGCTCATCTGAAGGTATGGTGGCTATGATCTCTCTATATGAACAGGTCAATTCTATATGTCATAATACAATAAAGAAAGCGTAATATAAAAAGTTATCCCGCAATATATTAGTACACAGTGTCATTTATACGTACGATAAAAAAGATATGGGATACAAAATGCAATGTGCAAATAAAAATCAAATGATAAGAATCACTACAGTTGATATTATATATACACATATACACCAAGACAAATTTCCAAGATATACAGCATAGGTAGAGGACTACTATAGGATTATAATAGTAAATATTTGACCGATCCACATCAGTCCATAGTATATAAAAACAAGACAACACAGCATGATGAAATTGAAAAAAAGTAAAATTCCAACTCCTACTTTTGATTGGTTGGACTATAGTCGACTACTAGCACTTTTTTTTGGGATCGTCTCTCTTGAATTATTTTCCGATTCATAAGATAATTTGCTTGAAACCATGTAGAATATTTTATTAATAAATTTGAGTTCTGGTGCTGGCAAATTTTTACTTTCTCATCACACACATCTCTAATAGTGACAAACACCTTAATAATGTAACCTGCGTCACAAACTGTGACAAACGTTAATATATGGTCAAAGCTCATATATCAATAACGTCTTGTTATAATATATGAACTACATTCTTATTGCATTTCCGGAGAATTAAGTAAAAGGATGACGAAGAAATGTGTCCCAAAATAGATATAATAAAACAATCTTGTTGTTATAAGCAACAGCAGGTACATTGTGTTTTCACATTTTAATTTCGCTAACAAGTTGCTTTTTAATATAGGAAAAGAATTATTTGGTCGAGAAATTCGTGTTACATTATGTCCAAGACGTTTGTACAACATGCAAAAACAAAATACACCATTCAATCCTGCTGCACCACCAATGAATACAACTACACCTATTTCGTCTATGATTAAATCAATATCGACTAATAATAATGCAGTTATAACAACAACTATGACATCATCAACTTCGACAACAACTACTACTACTGCTACTTCATCATCAACAACACCAACAACTGCTTCATCAAATATTGTTACAACAGCAAATCCTATAGCAACAATTTCATCTTCAACACTTGGATTACCTCGTCAATTAAATCATTCATTATTTAAATTCAGACAAACACCAGAACAACAACGTGGTCTTTTACCAACACCACCCAATTCTTTGTAAGTAATAAAATAATAAATTTTTTTTTGTATTTGACTTATTTTTTAAAATTTATTTTAGTGTAGCACCAATAATGAATAATGCACTTCTACGTGATGGTGTTCGAAAAGAATTACCTCGGATTGCTTTGAATAGGTATATTTTATCATATCATATATATAGTTCTTTAATTAATGATTTTATCATTTCTAGAGGTAATTCTACCAATCCGGTCGGTGTTCGTCCAAAACCCTATTGACATTTTTGTTTTTCAAATGATATCTTTTGTTAGTTTGTTGTGCATTCATTTCTGTGTATGTATCTTTCTTCACACGTTTATGAATATATTGAAAAAAAAAGAAAACAAAAAAGAATTATATATGAATAGATTTGAAAATTTGTTGCTCTTCTATAATTAATATTTGTAAAACAAGATATTTCTTAATATCGTATATGTAACAATTCGAAAATATTATCTTATTATTTTCATTACGCCAATGAAACTATCAAATCTTCAAAAAAAAATCATAAGAATGTTTTGGTAATGTCTAAAACCTAATAAATAAGAATTCCTTAACTACTAGGAAAATATCAATAAAGTGGTGATTATCGCTCGAGAGAATCAAGATCTTTTGTGATACATAAAATGATGTAATTCTTGCTATACGTTTCACATCGGTATATTGATCTTCACCCTTTCTTCATTGTTATGAATAAAGAAGTGAAAATATTGTGGATAATGGCTTGTCTTGATTTAAGCATTCAGAAACTATAAGAGATTACTGAGAGGTTTGGATTTCTCAGCTCTTCGATACTCCTGACAATAAACAGGTTGTCTTATCAATTGATTAATCTACTAGGATTATTTCACCAGATTATTCTCCTTAAATTTGTTCATTTTTGTAAGAATCTTACTATATCTTTTATTAATCGACAAATATTTCAATACCTTATAATAATTATTTGTATCAAACAAAAATAGTCGAATTGTTGTATATCGTGTTTGAAAATTTCTTTTGTTTTTCTGTTTTCGGATGATATATTGATCATATTCAATAATTTAAGTCATTTTTTAGTCTATAGACGCTTACAAATTACATTGGTCTCAATGTGAGAAGAGATGGAATGAGCCTGTCCTTTCCATTTTTTACGCCACGTTGGCGAAAATTTCAAGCTGTTATTAGAACCGATATCTGCAAAAAAAAAAACTTTGACACGACTTAGCTTCTGTTGCAAAAAATTGTTGAAAATTTGAGAAAGATTTTTCGAAATTTTTGTTTAATGTGTATTGTACGAATATTTTTCGTTTAAGATTTTCTTTGAAAGATGAAAAATTTTTAAAGTTTTGCAAAATTTCAACCGATGTTGTACTTGACTTGTGCATCAGGCTACACCTCTATATATGTTAGATCAATCATTCATTTTTAAAATATATACGCATATGATAGATATTTTTTATTTTGTCCCACTAATTCTTTCATCATAAGAAAAATCGTATGACCTAGTTATTCTTTATATTTATTTAAGTGATCAAATTACCGATGTATACTTTGCACTATCTCAATTTGTGGAGTTATTTCGTTTTCAATCTAATACCATGATATTTTGAACTTTAATCCTCAAATAACAATGTCATTAAAAAAAAAAAAGAATCTTGTCGTACGCTTTCATTACTGTTACTAGTGTCGTAAATAAAGGTTAATAAGTGGCTCTCTCTAAAGCTTCGATTTATTTTACAGGTATCTAATTTCTTTAGTCTATCCTATTGATTGTAATAATAAAAACCCATGCTATTCAAAGTTTTAAATCAGTACCCTTTATAAAAAAGAAAATTCATTCAATATCTACATCGATAATAATGTTATTTTTCATTGCTATTACTGTCTTATGTTTTACTACATTTACCGTTCAAGGTGATGAATATGTTTCAGGTTAGTTGCATTGTTGTTTCAATTATATCACAATTGTTTATTAAAATACATAATTATAGTTCGAAGTGTACAAGCATCTGAAATTTGTTATGATGAATATGGATGCTTCACAATGAGAGCACCATTCGGTAAAGAATAGTTTTATTTTGTTATACAATCAAATCAATCTATATTTTCAAATAGGTGGAACATTACAACGACCATTTGCTCTATTGCCTGATCGAGTATGATTGTATATTTAATTATTTCATAATTTATTATTTGAATTTTTTTAATAGCCTGATGTGATTGGAACGAAATTCTATCTATATACACGAGCAACACGTAAAACTCGTACGGAAATTAGTCGTTATACAACTCTTGACATATGGAATGTAACCAAACCAACAAAATTTTTGGTTCATGGATTTGTAGATAGTTCTAATACACCATGGTGGATTGATATGAAAAATGCTATACTTGATGTTGTTCGTATTAAATATTGAGAATATTTAATATTAGAATATCTATATCTATGAACTTTAGGATGATGTTAATATCATTATGACTGATTGGTCAAAGGGTAATGGATTTCCTTTTACAAAAGCAACAGCAAATACTCGAATAGTTGGTATTGAAATTGCTTTATTTATCAATTATTTAATTGAAAATCATGGTGCTAAAGCTGCTGATTTTCATATTATTGGTCATTCACTTGGTGGTCAAACGGCAGGATATGCTGGAGAAAAAATTCCTGGTCTAGGACGAATAACTGGTAGATATTAAATAAGAAAAGAAAAAGAAAATTTTTTGTTTTATTATTTTTCATAAGGTTTGGATCCTGCTGGTCCTTATTTTGAAAATACTGATCCAAAAGTTCGTCTTGATCCGACTGATGCTTTATTTGTTGATGTTATTCATACTGACGGTTCTCATAATCTTCTTCTTGGATTTGGTAAAATCATTTTGATGAAAAATTTGTCTATTTTTGTTTTAAATTCATTTCTACAGGTAGTCTTCAACGAATGGGTCATGTCGACTTTTATCCAAACGGTGGTTATGATCAACCTAAATGTCCAGCAACATCTGGTAAAATACTAAATCTTGTTGTTCAACTTGGTCAAATGGATGTTCAACGTAATATAACAATCAATAAAAATTATATTTTTTTTGTTAATTATATTGATTCAATACATTTAGGTTTCATAGAAACATCACTGTGTAGTCATTTAGCTGCTGTTTATTTCTTTACGGATTCAATTCGTAATCAATGTCCATATATTGGTTATTCATGTTCAAATTATGATGATTTTAATTCTGGTAAATGTTCACTTCAATGTGATGGAAATAAACATCAATGTAATCGTATGGGTTATTGGACATCATCAACAGATGGAAAAGATAGTCTTTATTTAAAAACTCAAGATGCTAATGCTTTTCCATATTGCAGTTAGTTGTTTTTTTTTTTTTATATATATTAAAAATTCATTATTTGTTTCTTTTTTCAAAGTATATCATTATCAAATTACACTTGAATCAGGAACAGAATATCCTCAAACACGTGGTAAAGTTAGTGTTACACTTATTGGTACACTTCAAACGGTTACTGTTGTTTTTGATAAGTATGTTTATTTAGATATTTATTTAAATTTATTGTTTTGTTTTTAGTGATGACACAACATTTAAGCGTGATTCAGTACAAACACGTTTAATTCCATTAAAAATTAATATTGGTGAAGTAATTGAAATTGATATTAATTTTCAAAAAACAACCAATTGGATTTCATCATCTTGGTATTCACCTATATGGACATTTACCAAAGCTACTGTATTGAATGGTGATCAACAACATAGGTATATTATCGATTTATATGTAATAATCAAATACTATTTTTTTTTTGTTGTTGTTTATTCTAGTCGTGTATTCTGTCCGAATGAATCAGTTATAAAATCGGGATCTACTGTTCGATTTGCATCGTGCTAATATTCTTGATTTTTACTAGAGATTTTTGTTTTTGTTTTTCGAAATAAAGTTTTTGTAGTCTGTTTTAAGACCATCAAGAAAAGTTTATAAATGAAAAGATTGTGCAGAAAGTGAATAAAATATATGAGCCAAAGAAATATGATTCACTTCACATGAAAAAATGAACAGATAAAATTGGAGTTTCTAAATTTATCATGATTCGTCTATTTTTCTTTGATCAATAGCTAAACCAGACGAATCATAACAGGACTAGGCGAGTCCGAGTCATGACTCGGACTTAGAAATTTCGAAACGGTGACTCGACTCGAACAGTCGAGTCATTCTGGAGTCAATCATTAAAAAAAGAACTTTGGTTGGATCGTATGAAAAATTACAATTTTTAAGATAAATTTCTCACTTATACAAAACTTTCTGGCTAATTGAATACGTTCCATCCTGTAGATTTTTCAAAAGAAAATTTTTTTATGTCTGTATCCATGTCGGATATGGCTGCCTATGGGTACTATTGGATATGTGGTCTTTCTGGTTGTTTTCTTTGAGCTCATTTTTGAAAGTATGCACATATATGTAAATTAATAAATGATAGTTTTACATTATGTGTTCTGCTATATCAGCCATGATTGAACTTGTCTTTCTTTCAATGTGATCTTTTAATGAAATCGAATCGTCCAAATTTTATAGAAGCGAATATTTGTCGTTTATCAACTTTGAGGTGCAATAAGACATTAATTTCTAATGAATAAATTCAGGGTTAGGCTCCTGCGGATTGGAGAGCAGAGGGTCCGGATTCCCACTTTTGAAAAATAGTGACTTTCTGTAGGAAAATTGCTGTAGAAGCTTTTTTTTTTAAATCTGAATATTACAGCTTTACTCTGAGGGGAGTATGCGAAACTTCGCGGTACATATATTAGGACCCCCACTCTATTCCTTTTGGCACATTCCTAAATAAATTTTGCTCGTAAACAGGTTTAGATGTAACTTTCTGTTCATAAAAAATGACAATTTTCTTTACTTTATAGTTAATCTTGCTGTTACTTTTGTAGTTAGTCTAGAGTAATTGTATCTTTTTATTTTATAGGTGGTTTTTCTTTTATCGGTTTTTGTTCCTATGAATTTGTAAGTAGATACTGTTTAATGGAAGTTTCTTATGAATCCTCTTAGTAGAAATAAACAGAGAATAATGAAAAAACCAGAAAATTATTTGACTCAACTCGAAATTTTTATTATATGACTCGAACTCGACTTGATTCGAGAAAAGGCTTGACTTCCCCAGCCCTGGTGAAGAAGAACTTTTTCTTATAGATGCTGATCCAATATATCTATGTGCCATGCGTTTAACGAATGATGTTTTTAGATCTATTCCTAATTTTCAAGCCCATTAGTATTCGCAAGCTTTTCGAATACAAACAACATCACATTCACCTTTAGTTTATCTACGTAAAACAACAATTATTATTGTTTTCTCAAGATGCAACATATTTGACTACTAAATGAGGTAATCATTTGTTATTATCGACAGCTAAATTATGCCTTGGTAATTAATTTATATTGATCATTTATTTACATGATGTTATTAATAATGGAACATATATCAAATTTGATCATGGTTTAACAAAATCCGACATTATCTTCAAAGATCGACAAAATTTTAGCTCCCGTTTGACATCAACATGTAATGATCTAGTTAAAATTTAAGTGATAATATTAAAACTCGAGATAATTATGTTGAAAATTTGTGTTAAATAATAGACAAACAATAGTTTTTGGCACTTTGAATAGATGATCATCAAAAACTTGGTTATTGACTAAAACTAAGTCGTCAAATTGAGACATTATATAAAACCTTCAGACTTTTGTTTTTCTCGCTCAATTCGTTTTTATAGAATAATCAAATTGAATATAAGTATCCATTTTTCTCTATCATCAACATATCATATTAAAAAAAGAAAATAACAAAGTTTTATATATTCCATCTTCGATGCTAAAAAGACAACTTCTATTGAATGAACACAATTCACCGACGATTTCTCGTTATTTATAGAAGTCAAAAAAACAAATGTTGATATGACTAGTGATCGAAAAATGTATTTGTATTAATTGAAAATGATTGTTCGATACCAGTTGCGATTGCTGGCACTCTAAAGAACAAATGAAAAGTCATTCAAATTGATTGCTTGTATATTAAATCGATGATTATCAACAGTATCTATATATTGATTAGTTTCATGTATTTTCTTATTCACGATTTATCACACTATAGCAAGCATTGTACATTCATATTTCACTGTTAAATATAATTTGAATATTGTTTACATAAGAACATTTTTTATTCGAATTAATGAATAATTAAAGTTCAATACATTGTTTGAAATTCGAGCATAATAATATCAAGAAGGAAATATATATGTATATCGAAATAGTAATGACATTTCAGGTATTGAAATCATTTTGAGACGATAGCGTAACAAGTACATCAGTAAATGATCATCAAAAAAAAAAAAAATGTTAATATTGATGCAAATGTTACATGTATACTTTTAGTGTTATTGATGATTTCAGAATACGATTAATACTATGAAACAGAGTATTGATGTTAAAAATCAGAAAGTGATGTGTTTTTTTGTTAGAATTTTAATTTTTTTGAATAATTTAAAAAAAAAATTTTTTGTGACGCTGCTTTCGTTGTTTCTTAGTAATTTATTTCTTCCAATTTTATGACCCTGATTATGGTTTCGCATATCTCACTAATTGAAGTGGAATAAGTTAAATTATATTCTTGATTTCTTCGAGCGTAATGAAGTCAATTTCAAACATTTATTTTGTTTTCATTATTAACGCTTTATGAACTAAAGAATTTTGGTTACTTTTTTTTCTTTTATGCCACATGATAGTGCACATCTATAATAAAAATGCACTCAAATATAGTTAAATTATAGCACAGGTTCAATTTCTGCTCAATGGTTATAAAATTTTCCAGATAATTATCATCATCAATATACAACTGGATAATCTAAAATCTAAGTTTTTTTTTTTTTTTATATTGTAAATAAAATAAATAAAGAGAAAATCTGTCTCGTAATGAATACTAAAAATATCTTGTTTATTCATTCTAGTTGTACTCATTTCACGTTGTTGAAAGTGACGAAATATAAAACTTTCAATAATTGTTGAATATTCTAATTAATATCGATATCGAATTAGAATGTCCTTGAGTAATGATACATTAATTATTGTACCCAATTCTATTATTGTTAATCTTGATCTTGCTAAACATTGATTTTTGAGTCAACTTCCACTTGTATTCATCATTCTTGAATCTATTAGTTTTATCGGAAATGTTTTTATATTTCTTTAATCTATTCTTCGATTAAATAACTTTTCTATCTACTCTCCGCGTAGATCAGTTATTGATATTATCAATCTTTTTCTTGGTCTATTACGTAATTATATATATTCAATCTAGAACATATTTTCAGTAATAACCAAAACTCAATTATGTAAATGGAAGCTGTTAGGTTTACTCTTTTTATTTCAATTATCAATGAATATATTAATTTTAATCTTTGATTGATCATAATGTTTGCACATGTTGTCTGACATCATCGATGCGTCATATCCATCAATGAAAAATGGTACCTTGGTTAATTAACATTATAGTTATTATTTAGTGGTTTTATGTCACTCTATGCACCTCTTATTTATGATATCACGTCTGATTTTGCATGTATTCCTACAGATCCATTATTAAATGGTGTATTATACATTGTTATTGGTGGTTTGATAATATCAATTATGACGCCTATATTTGTTTGACTTACTTATCGAAATGTTAAGCGAAGTCGTCAGAAAATAGTAAATAGATTGTTTTATTTTCTTGTAACAAAAATAAATAATTGATATGTTAAAGGTATAATGACAGATACAACTTCAATTTATTCTCGTTATTATTTTATTAGTATGATTTTTACTCAAATTAGAGTAACTATCAAAGATTTATTTAAATTAATACATAAATTTTCAATGCAACAATATAATAAAAGACATGTGCAATATTTTATATAGTGTGCTAGATCTATTCAAACTCATGTGTCTAATTGTCATTTACTCTTTGACTTAAATTGTGAAACTCATTTCTTATTGTTCATTGGACCGTCTATTCATTATTCTCTTTATAAATATCATAAAATAAATATGAATAGAATCTAATAATATATTAAGTATATATATGGAATTATTCGGATTGAAGAAAACAGAGCCATAAACGATGAAAACCATCGTCTTTACATTACCGTTTTTCGTAAATCCACAAAATAGTCTGACGAAATACAGTAAATATTAATACAGTAGTACGCCATTTCTACCAGTCGGAATGATCATGACCTTGAGTATTTTAATTTTTACACTGTATCCCTATTATTTCAAAGAAAGTATCTATATACAATTGTTGCTTGTAGAAGTTGTATATCTTTTGTCAACTACGTATGGTTAGAGGTATCCAGAGACGAGAGATCACTCCCTAATCTTGAGAAAGTTTCGTTTTTTCCCCAGCGAAGTGCTAGCACTTTATTCACATGTTGCTCACGAATTCTAAAAGATCACTAGAACTCCAATCATGGCGACCTCGGAGCATCCATCCTTGGAAAGAAGTATAAATAATTTCTAATAATAATTGAAGATAAATTGTAAACGATATTTTTCATACTTTTTCTTAAAATAGAAGTCTGAACTTTTTATCACATATATATCTAATCAAGATCTTTAATTTTCCAAAGCTTCATCTCTCTATTTGAAACTAATGTAGCAATGCATGAATAAGATTAAAATACATAAACTTTTGTATTTGACTTTTATGATATCTTTATTTCTTGACTAGTAATATCTATGAACATCTTATAGAAAGAAACTTTGCAAGGCAAATTTTTCAAATCTGCTTAAACATACTCTCCATTGCTTCCTATAACCAATTGTAATTGATCAGATATTTCATCTGCCACTTGTGCACATTTTTCTTTCGAAAACTTTTTCCATTTTCTTTTTCTAATTGTAATGATGTATCAAACATTTTTCTGCGAACTTTTACATTCAGTACATTCTACACATTTTCAGTTCTTCATACGTCAGCAAATTCAGCATTGCTGTCTACTGGTTCTATCAGTTTATTAAATAATTGTGCTACAAAAACCATGCAACCAATACTCTGCGTTGCTGTAAGATGATTTAAATTCAATGCAGCTATTCACAATCTTTTCTATTTTTATAAAGATTTTTAGATATAAATGTATTCCTACATAGTTAAAATAATCGCTAACCACTCTGTCACCACTGACTACGTAGTAAAAGTATTATAAAAATTTAATACAACAATTCATGTATGTGTTAATCTTAATCATACATTAGCTTTAGATTGAGAGCTGAAACTTTAGAAAATTAAAGATCTTAATTTTATATATCTGTAATAAAAATTTCAGCGTTCTATGTCAAGTAAAACTTATGAAAAATGATATTGACAATTTATCCTCAGCTATTATAGGATATTCTTTAGAGAGGTGAAAAAGTCAGGATTGAATATCTACATCAGAAATGAAGTATACAATTGATTAGTAGTGACCTCTATCAAATATCAAATAACTGAATAAAATTCTTAAATTTAATAAATTTAAATCTTAAAATAATATTTAAACAATAAAAAATAAATAAATAATAATGATAACAAAAATAGACAAGGATAGGTTGACAAATAAAAATTTCTAGGGTTTGTTCTGTTCTCTTTTTTTTTTTCTTTCTTTCTCTATGACTGATTTTGTTTACTTTCTTTGTCATCGTTAAACTTCATTCTCGTTCTATCGTTCACGGTTAATATGATCCCATTATTTTGGTGATCGATAGAAAAGATGAAGATTCTCCGAATGTCATAAGCAGAAAAACAGACAAAAGAAAATACTATGAATAATATTAATAACTTTTTCTATTAAGAAGGAAGAACAAAAAAAAGATAGTTTCGTATATTAATGATCGATCATAGAATTTTCATCTTTCATATTCTATGCTGATAATATGCATTTAGACATTTCCCTAAGGATCTTCTACATTCATCTATTTCCTTTTTCCTAGACATTTGACAATTGCTTCAAGCTTTTTTTTTGTTTTTCATTGTATCAAAATTCTTTTTTATAATTTAGATGAAACTTGTATGATTGTCGACATGCCTGTTCGGAAACAAGGTAAACTAAGAAGATGAAAAAAAAATCATTTTTTTTTTTTTTTTATATTTCTCGTTTAATTAGACGCTTATCGAGCATTAGAATTGCTCGAAGAATATTACAATCGTCTTGATTCACCAGAAGATAAACCATTAAAAAATGCCATAGATAGGTAACGAAAAATTTTTAATCAATAAAAAAAAAAAAAAAAAAAAAAGAAGTAATAATAATGATTTTCATTCATTTTAGAGTTATCAAAGTTTTTAAAAGTCGACTTTTTCAAGCATTACTTGGTAAATAAATTTTCTTGATTAGTTTAAATAAAAACAAAAAAGTTTGATTAATTGTTTTTTTTTTTTTAATAGATATTCAAGAATTTTATGAATCAATATTACTTGATGAACAACGTGATCGTGTTGCTAAAATGGATGCAACACTTCATTTAGCTGAAGAATGGGAAAAACAACCAATGCTTAAAAAAAATATACGAGTAAAGATTTTTCTTTAATTGATTAATAACAGAATCAGATTCCACTTAGCATTTTTAAGATCAGCATAATTTATTCTAATTTAAAGATGAAAAATTAAGATCTAATACTATTTGGCATAAACAAAATAGAAATGGTTGGTTTTACATTGAACTCTCCAGAAAAAGAATATCAAAATATGACATAAAATTAGAACTTGAAATTTTTTTGTTAGTATATGCAGATCAACAGAATATGCAAGAAGAATAAGAAAATTATGTCTTGATCTTAAATTCTACCAAAAAAAAAAAAACCTAAACGATAGTAAACAACACTTGAGGTCTTTTTACAATCTATTCTACCATTTATCCATGACAGAGATTCATTGGATTTAGTGCTGGTTGCAAGTAACTTCACAAAAAAAAAAAAACGGAGCAGAGATAACATCAGTTATGAGTGATGGAGTACAGAGTCGAACTATCTGAGTATGCGAACAAAATACATTGAAACACGTAGCAGAAAACAGGATTATACAGGCATAGTGTTGCGAAAGGGAAGATCCGAACATGATGATAATACTCTAGACCCAACATGTTAGTCATTCCGCTATCTCCTTCCATAGCTCGGGAGATTGTACATTATTTGTTAGATGCTTTAGATTAATTAAAGAGTAGAATTGTTACCTTTCTGTTGTATCAAAATAGAAGATCAATTTAAAAAATGTAACATTATAAAGACGTTCGAATTTAATTAAAATTTTCATGATATTAGTTCAATTAGAAAACATTTTTTTTTTTTTTTTATTGTTTGATATAGAATGGTACACCAACAATTGAATCACCAATGATAGCAACAAATAATACAATATCTCGACCAACAAATATTAAA
This sequence comes from Rotaria sordida, assembly GCA_905250125.1. Lineage (NCBI taxonomy): Eukaryota > Metazoa > Rotifera > Eurotatoria > Philodinida > Philodinidae > Rotaria > Rotaria sordida. The sequence continues at coordinate 3,260 of CAJNOL010001348.1, read as the reverse complement.
GAAAATAGTAAACGACAAACAACACCAACATCATTCACTCAAATGACTGATGTACATGATGGAATTCAAAATAACCGTCCAAATACATCAGGATTGAATTCACCTACTGATATAACACAACTTAATTATGATGATCATTGGCAAGAAATTGAAATTGATCTTGATCGAGTAAAGAAATCTAAAAAAAAAAAAAAAAAGAAAGAATGTTTTTTTTTTAATTCCTAATTTTTAATTTCATTTTTAAGCCACCTGGTGTTGGCCTTGGATTTTCAATTGCTGGTGGAACTGATACACCTTGTATTAGTGATTCTCCAGCTGTTGTTGTAACACGTATTACTGAAGGTGGTCTTGCTGATCGTGATCAACGATTAAAGTAGAATAAATAAATAAATAAATTCTTATCGTTACGAAAGAAAAAAAAAAACAATATGTTTTCGTTTTTACAATATTTAGACTTCATGACATTATTTTACGTGTTAATACTATGGATTTCACTCATATAGAACATCAAGCAGCTGTTGATGGACTTAAAGCAGCTGGTAATCATGTTAATTTAGTAAGTCTATTAGGATTTTTATTAGAAATATTATGAAAATATTTTGTTTATTTATCTTAGTTAATTCGTCGATTAGCGCCACCTATTATGGAAGAAATTCAATTAAATAAACCACCAAATGCACATTTAGGTTTTTCAATTGCTGGTGGTATTAGTCATGAACATGTTAAAGGGTTTGTTGTTTGTTTTTTATTTAAAAAAAAAAACGAGAAGACATTCGAAAGAAAAATTTCATTGTTGGTTTTGTTTTCTTTGTAGAGATTATGGAATATTTATAACAAATATAATTCCAGGTGGAATTGCTGATAAAAATGGACGTTTGAAAGTTGGTGATCGTCTTATGCATGTTCAATCATTGGTAAGAAAATATTTGTTGAATTTTTAATTTGAAAAAGAAAAAATTTTTGTACCTAAAAATAGAAAACTGGTTATGACTTACAATTTGTTGAACATAAACATGCTGTTGAATCAATTCGACGTGCATGTGATGAAAGTCAAACAATAACATTATTAGTTGGTCATCCAACAGATTATCCAGGTGTATCAGATATAACAATACAACCTACAAATGGACATCGTTCACCAATACAAAATGAAGAACAAGGAGATTTTCCATTGTAAAATATATTAAATTGAAATAATATTTTCATGTTATCAAAAAAATTAATTTTTTATTTTTTAGAGAACGTCGAGTTTTACTTCGTCGTGGTCAAACTGGTTTTGGTTTTAATATTGTTGGTGGCGATGGAGAAGAAGGTATTTTTTATATTAATCTTACAAGAAAAGAACAAATGTCTGTCATTTATTGTCTCTCAACAATGAGATAAATATTGATGGCATATCAAAAAAAAATTACAACTCAACTGTTGATGGAAATTTTTCTAACTGATAAATTACTTTTAAGTTGAGACAATATATACTCATATGAGATATAAATACTCTACAAAGAGTTCGAAAATTTAGCTTATTAGATATTGAATTTTTTAAACAGAGTATCGTGATTCCTTTCATCAAGAATAGGACTATTACTTTATAAGGTAAATATAAATAGAATCTTTATATTTATAAAATAACGAAAGATTTCTTTCTGTGATCAGTAAAATAGATAGTATAACAACAGGATATATTAATCAATATTGTTAAAATATTTCGATATTTGAGATAGTATTAAAAAGTTTTATGCATATTTGTATCTATGATATAAATTTTTGTGAGCTACCTGGTAAAAATTTCTTTATTATTGTCTATCTAATAGAAAGCGACTGAGAAAATCTGTTTTCTTAAAACTTGACAATAGAGTTCATTGGGTTGACCCAGATCTGAAAATTTTAAACTCGAAGAGCTCTACTTGGCATGCAGTTTTCCGTTAACAGCTAAAAATTTTCGTAGACACTACGTAAAAAGCAAGAGGAAGATAACTACTCCTGCATGCTGAGAGCTATGATAGAGATCATTATTTATATTTATTCTGTATGATAAAGAATAATAAAAATATAATAACGCGAGAAAATCTGCTTAGCAACTGGTATTAAAAGTTATTGAATACGTTTCTATCGCGACCACAAGTATAAATTAATCATTTTAATAGTATTCTCAATTGTAGTTACGCAAGAAAAAAAATAATAGATTTGTATAGCGAATAGTATTGATTGAAGTTTTAATATAAGAGAGAGAAGCCAACAAAGGATAGTATGTATAATTAACATACTAATATATGCAATGATAATAGTAAGGCAATGTGTTTTTTTTTGCTTATCATTGTTAGTGCTTCAGTAACTGTTTCAATGCGTGAGAAATGTCATTTATTAGTTCATCTATATTGATTGTTGTCATATATTTTTCTTCTTTATTACAAAACTAATCAATATTGTATTTAGCTTTATACATTAAAAAACTTATAATATCGAAAATGATTTAAGAAAAAGAAACATTGTATAAACGTTTCATTCTTTCGCTTCACTTGTTCCAAATTCTAAAGTATATTTCATTACATACAAAAAAAAAACTATACTAAATTATTGGCTAACTTATATGAAATACATAGATTCTACATTTCAGTCTCAAAGAGGTTGCGCTAACAAGTTTTGATATTCTTATTTCAAGATAGAAATAAATTAAAAGATCTAAACTACTCATGTTAAGATCTATGTCTGTGCAAAGTTTCAAGTTTTTCTGCGGAGCAGGAGCACGGCACTCATATAAAAAATGTAGTATCTCCATCGCAACAAGCTAAGGACAAGAATTCTTTTTAAGACATGCGTCGTATCAGTTGGAGAACGGTCCTGATGAGATATCAAATAAAAAATTAAACTTAAGATAGTCTCGTAATCAACCTTTTAGATGAGAAACTACCGTTTCGGAAAGGAAATACTGTTATCAATAATAAAAAAAACTTCGTTAAGATTTACTAGATGAATATTTCGATAGATTAAAACAGGAAAAGGAAGAACTCATGTTGTGTTTTTTCTTATGAATACACTGAAAATCTAGACGATAATTTGACTTGTTTTTTTGCTTTGCTCTCTTTTGTAAATAAAAACTCCTGCTGTGAAAAAAACAAGAATTTCAGTAGATTGTTCTCGAATAATAATATATCTATATATTCTCTGATTTGTTTTTTTTTTCTTTTCAAGGCATTTATATCTCATTTATACAAACTGGTGGTATTGCTGATAAATCGGGTGAATTACATAAAGGAGATCGT